>JAOXJP010103335.1:0-14323 GCA_025762735.1 Platanus orientalis | reverse complement strand
GGTCCAGAGAGGAAAACGGGATTACAACTAAAAACCCAAAAAAACTAGACTAACCATGGCACTATTAGCCTTATTACAAAATTACCACTAATTAACACTTTTAAAATAAATAAATAACAAGAAAAGAAACTACTCTACTAGAATTGACAAAGAAGATTATCCATGGTCGTCTAGCTTCTTTTTAACATGGTATGCTCCCGCATCACTGATATAATGAAGAATTGGTTTCTTCAACATGTATGATGTCGCTCTAGCATTTAGCAACATGCTCCATGGACCTTTGGAGAAGAGTTGGCTTAGGCATTTTTGCAGTAGTGACTAATCAGTTCATGAGGCGACACATATGCTTGAGCACTCAACTAATTCAAGATTTGGGCTGATGGAGAAACCATTGACTCAAACAAATGACAGACAGCACTAGCCATTTCTATTTCTCAAACTTGTATAATATTGGCTATTCAAGAGTGTCACTTATCATAACTGCTTGACATACAGGTCTGGTCACTGGGGGTGATGACATGTTTATTTGTCTCATCTTGCTATCAACTTGGTGAAATGGATAAAAGTCCCACTGTTGTTGCAATCATTCAAAAGTTTGAGGGTTTTAGGATGGTGTTCCCATATGGTTGCAAAGTCATGAGTTGTTGAGTAGTTGCTGGTATTTGCGTATTGTGGTTTTCCAGCTCCATGTGGACACGAAAGGTTTTCCACAAATGCACGGCTCTCTCATGGAAATCTTTCTTCAGTCACATGGAAACCCACAATAATTTATGCATCAATGTTTATGTATATATCATATAAAGCAGTGGACAAAGTATTATCCACTTAAGGCCTAATGAAGAGCAATCAACTCCCTCTCTAGTTAACAAGTCAGACTTGTCATCAGTCCTTTTAAGTACTTGGGCCTTGATTCAGCATCTAAGATAGCATCAGTAGAATCAGCTCCAACAAATTGAGGACTTCAAAATGAAGACCGGAAAATTTAAATCTTCTGGAAGGCCCTAAATCTACTCAGTGTTTGCTGTATCTGGGGGGTACTGCTCATGCTCCCCTTTCTGTGTTTTTCTGTTTCTGTCTCTCTGTCTTTTTTTTCTTTACTCTCTTTAATAGAATTCCTCTTTATTGATCCAAAAAAAAAAAAAAAGAAGAGTTGAAATACACTCAGAGAAATGTCTTGATCACCAGTAAAAACATCAATAGCATAGGGCCCTAAAGCTGCTTAATGTTTGATTCCAAGGAGATTCAACACCTCCCCATAGCCAGCCTGACTGGATTAAGCAGCTTAATATTACAGTTTCTTGCTATGAAAGAGTGTCTCCTGTTTTTCCTTTGGTTCCCATACTAAGTCCCTGAATGGCCTGCTATAAAAGTTTGATACGACAGAGACCTGCAATCTAATATAACATTATTACTAACAGAGCAAGTTGCCAAGTTTTTAAAACCAATTAAGGACCATGAAAGTATAAAGCCACTGTAAAGATTATTGAATAATTTACTTCTAAACAGAGTTTGGCATGTTTCCAAGATGTTATGAATTTGCTGATTATTGTCCTATTCAAGCTTTTGTGCTATGGTTGTCCAAATTAGTCTGGTGGTGCATTCATGTACTCCTGAGCATGCTTGTTTTTTGATAGTGGCATTGCCAGTTATGTTCAGAGAATCTGGCAAGTAAAGCATTTTGTAAACAGAACTCTGCATAATTCTTTTGAATTGGGAAACATTGAATAACTCAGAAGCTAAATTTATCAATTGCTGCTCATGGCTTTCAACACCATGGGTCTTGCAATCCACTCTATTGAAATTGTGCTGATGTAAGCAATTAAAAATGAATTTTCTTACTTCGTCACAATGTTTGAACACTTGAACTAAAACAATAACTCGCGGGGACATTGAAAAATTGATGTTTTTCTAGTTTGTTGTATGTCAGTTTGTACCAAATTGGGTACAGTGAGCTGCTCAAAGGATTCCCTTTTTTACACATAATTGTGAAGTTGTTGGGCATGGGAATGCCTAGACCACCCAATATTTTGAAGATTCTATTGAGAGATGAGATTACACATCAAAACTTAGTAGCCATGTTTTTCCACTGACGTATTGACTATGAACAACTTATGTGGCCTAGTTTTCCTTTCTGAATGTGGTTTTGCTTGAATTTGACTTTGTCAATCTAGTATTAATCAACCTTTACAACCTGCCTTTTCGTTGTCAAACTGTAATCTAACATTTGCTTTTTCTGTTGATAATTCTGAACTTCAAATGCTCATTTAGATGGAAACTCCACCACCACTTGTTAAAATATATTATGAAATTTCTTGTTTTATAATAATCCCAACGCTGTGCTCTCTTGTATAACTGTTTTTATTTTTATTTTTATGAATTCTTAAATGGCTGTTTTTTAATATGCCTAGAAATATGATGGTTGTCAATGACAGGTGGCGTGTGTTTTGATGTTCCATCTTCAGCAAGATGATTTCCCTGTTGATACACATGTGAGTATATAAATACTCTTAGGGCCAGTGCACACAAGATTTTTCTCTAATTCACTTACCAGTAACTAATGGAACTTTGCAACATTTCAAATGCTTATACAGGTGTTTCGGATTACAAAAGCCATTGGTTGGGTACCTGCTTGGGCAGACAGGGAAAAGGCATACCTTCATCTCAACAAATGGATCCCAAATGAACTGAAATTCGATCTGAACTGTCTTCTTGTTACGCATGGTAAGCTCTGTCAAAGGTGCACCAAGAAAGGAGGTAATCAGCAAAGAACCTCCAATGACCAACCCTGCCCCTTATCAAATTACTGTTGCAGCACTGACTTGAAATAAATATATAATTGGGTTCCAACCTCATAGTCTCTTTGAATCAATTTTTGCATTCCTAGTTTTTGGTTTCCTTAGGGATTTGGCCAGCAGAAAAAGAAAGAAGATTAGAATGGGCTTTTGGGGTGGCTGATGCGTAGGGACCACCTCTTATTCTTTATATTCACAAGGATAAATGAAATGAAATGAGATGAAATCAATCAATCGACCACCCACCCACCCAGCCGTCCACCACAATCCAATTCTCTGCTAGATGGCCTCATTTGATTCCACATGTAAAGATGGTGAATGCATGATGAGTTAGCATGTCTTCTTGGACTTCTTGCTCTAAAGCAAGAAAGTAGGTTGAACAGATTAGGGGAGAGAGAGAGAGAGAGAGAGAGAGAGCTATTGGTGGAAGAAAGTCCACCTTAGGAAGATCTATACGAGACAATGGAATGACAACACTATCCAATAGTTTCTAATATGTCCCCTAAGTTACAAAAACTGGGGTCCATTTAGAACAACCGTCCAAACCAAATGCTTTGCTTGTTTATTCAATAATAGAAGCTGACGACTTAATCAGCTGTAAACCTATGCTTTTGGGTATAAACTATAAGTTTGCCTGCTCTAAGAAGATATGCCCAGATCTTATTAAAGACCCTTATCAGTATATATGCTTGCATCATCATCCACTTCCTATATTCCTCTTTTTAACAACTACTCCCTTCAATTCCAGGAGCATTCCCAGAACATGGTCAAATGTGACAGTTTTAGGGTTTTTTTTAGATCACGTGAGTGGAGAGAGAGTTACAAAGAAGCTTCAGTGTGTCAGATAAACACAACACTGCAGCACCCAATTACATAATCTAATAATATGTGGTGCCCAATAGAGCCCTGTTGCGTATGTTGGTTGTGGGCAGTACAGAATTCCACTAGCTCATTAGTTGAGTCAAGATAATTAATCTTTAAAATGCGATTAAGTACAGCGGAAGTTTTTTTTTTAAGTTTAGCGCCTTCCAGGTGATTGCAATCCTACTTCTTTTGACTTTTGGGTTGGAGTAAATCTATTATCATGCTTTCTTAATCATGGAATATGTGTTTCAAATGCTTAAGCATATGTGTTTTAAAAGCCCAAGTTGGTACTGTAATTGTATGACATTGGTTATCAAAGTGCTTATTCCTTCTTCATATAACTGACTGATCCTCCTTAGAGGAAAGTTTGAGGCGTATCTATTAAGATAAGGAAAAGTTTAAAACCCAATGCTGCATGACGGCTCCTTTGCTTTGACCTTTTATTATTATTTTTTTATTGAATCCTCTTAGTTTCTACTGTTCATTATAGAACTATTATTGTTTGGAGTGCATTGCATCGTTGGATTTGAATGAGTTCACTATAAATTGAAGAGGCCAAACAACTAATTGGTGCATCAGTTCTAGGAGACATCTTAATCTTCCAATGTTTAGAGAGATGAACGATGCACTAGAACAAGATGTTGCTACAAATCTCCTTTCTCCCAGATGGGATGAGGAAGACGGCTCCCACGTTAAAAACAATGTCGAAGAGAAGAAGCTCCGATTATTTGGCTTCGAGGTAGATCCCTATACAAATGATGGGCGGTTTTCTAGAGGGTCTGAGGAAGGAGATGAAAGTGTAAATTCCTCTAACACAGTTTTCTCTCAGAGGGAGAAACCTGTAAAGGAGAAAAGTCCGACCGGCATGCTGGAAGACAAGAAGTATGAATGCCAATTTTGTTTCAAGGAGTTCTCGAACTCGCAGGCACTGGGGGGTCACCAAAATGCCCATAAAAAGGAGAGGCTGAAGAAGAAAAGATTGCAGCTTCAAGCAAGGAAGGCGAGTCTCAATTGTTACCTTCAACCTTTCCAGAGTAACCATGGTTTTAGTTACCATCCATCCCCTCCATGGTTCTTTGATCCTTCCTCCTATATACCTGAGTTCACACTCTTTGAAGAGTCTCAGATTAGTTTCAATCCTTTGGATCGAAATGCGTACCTTAATGGAGCTCATGTCTCGAAATCATATGCTCAATCCTCTCATGTCCCAGTCCAACAAGAGACCTGTATGTCCAACGAAAACAGACCTGTAGTCATCAAGCCTTCTCCATTGCCCATCTCCAAGCAAAACTGTAAAAATTTAGATCTTCAACTAGGGCTTACCATTCAATCAAACGTCTGCAGCTCCTCTAAGGATAGGCTACAACAGAATCCAGGATAGATAGAGCTTATCTTCTTCAACCCTTTAAATTTTATAAAGTTCTCAAAAAATCTATCCATTACCTCATGGACCCTCTTAAGATAACAACATATCTCTTAACCACATGATGGTTGGATGGTAGGATTATATTTTTCACCAGCAGTTGTAAATCACACAACATGAACTTCGGGAGAAGTCATTGGTGATCGCAGAAGATACACCCATGCCTATCAGTTACAGCCACATAAGTTCAAGACTCATAATAATATATACACAGACCAAAATTGTCCTCCAGCAAATCATGAACTTCACTGCACAGGTTGAAGTGAATAGGTTTGGTCAGTTAAAGCTAGCTAGAAAATGTGAAATTTGATTTGGGCACGAGCCGAGTATTTCATGTATTGGCTGGTAATTGTGTATTTACCTTGTACAAGCATTGATTGTGAATTGCACATTAATGGCTTCTCTTCAGCTAAAATCCAAAGTCAGACATGGGATTCATTTCTGCTAGCATGGATTGCCAAAGTTCCTCGCCCTTTCGTCTTTCTACTTTTCTCAATGGTGCCTTGCAAAGCACAAAGTGCTACCACCATTTTCTTTAAAATCTACTTTTCTTTTGGATTTTTTTGAAAGAGATTCAAGATTGTTGTATGCATGAATTGTTTCCTCAGCGTGCTCTCCCTCAATTTGTGTTCAAGTTAGTTTAATTGAAAAAGGAATAAGAAGGATTCGGATCAAATCAGATACATCGTTTGTAGTTACAATAATATTTTTTTAAAACTTTATATACCCAATTTTATGATGTTCATATATGAATGAAGCAGAAGAGGTGAAAGCAAATTTCCCCATCAAGTCCAACAAGCTAAAGTACCTATGATACTTGTACAAACTGCAAAATATAAGGCCAGATAAACAAAAATCAATGAGAAAAGATTGGTGGTATAGATTATTTTAAGGCCCCGTCTGATTGCCATGAAAAAGGACTTTACCTGTTGTTCTTGTACAAATTTCCCGAGGTTTGCTGAGAACAATAAATCCTCATTTTTCATGATTTTAACATGTAGCTCCCTATTTTCTTGTAAAGAGCCATTTTATTTACAAACAAAACTTGCCTGAAAATCCTCTCTCCTAAGAAAAGGAACATCAACTTTCATTATCATGAAAAACAGCAATAGAAAAAAGAAGGGAAATTACATATATTTTCTTCTTTGTATAATTTTCTTTTCTATCATTTTCTATTTAATTCAAGGCAACTAGAGCCTAAAGTGATGGAGTTAGTTCTTGCTCAATGCTTCTTTGTCAATTTCTTATCACCTTCTTGGATTACAGTTTCCAAGGTTATGTATAGTATTTCTCATCCTATGAGATTTGATTCTCGGTTGTCCCTTTGTAAGTGAAACCCCCTTAGATTAGTTAGTCCTTCGCAAACCCTTGCTTACAAGTCAGGAAGAGCCCAGCCCCGATTAAAAATGATCCTTGAAGGCACCTAACTTCTATCCAACATCTCCATCATCTTTCCTTAATCCCCACCGCCCTGAAGAAGATATTAAGCAGTATGCACGCACGAACATCGGACTCAAACCCCTCTCCACCACCTCCGTTAAGAAAGAACCTCCAATGCCTCGGTGTTCTCCTCATCAATTGTTGGATATTTCAATTTTTGAAACTATCCGTGTGGATACTTTACCAGAGTATTTGTGTGGTTACAAAGCAAAGATGGAGATGCTTTGTGCGGATAATCTCTTAAAAGAAATATATATATATATATATATGAAAATTTTAAATAAATAAAGTACAAACCATTTTATTGATTGCCAATTGCAAAATGATAATGCTGTTTATTTCAAATTATCTAGTGTTATAAAATATTTATCAATGATTTGTTAAACCTAAACAAAAACAACTGGCATTCTTCAATAGTTATATATCCTTAATTAAGGTTCAACAAATCTAGGTGTAGGCTTTTCAAATTTAGACAAACCTTTGAAATTCTCTACAATGGTTATGGGTTGTTAATTAAACCCATTAAGATGGAACAATTAAATCCATTAAAGTGAAGAAATAATGAATTACATTAAACTCATTAAATTGTGATTCTACAAATAAAGTCTAATATCTCATTTAAAAAGAGGTTGACGAAAGGGCTTCGTTAAGATAGAATCAGGCATACAAGAAAAGCCTTGTGACGCTAAGAAGGTATTCTTCTTTATCTATTTTACTAAACATTGAATGATACCCTTTAATGAGAAGACTTTACTTGGTTCTAAGTTTTAATAAATGAATAATTCTTGACAAGCAACATCCATGACTTGGGTATTTAGAGGAAGAGGTTTTTCTCCATTGGATCGTATAAATCTACAAGAAAAAAAATGCTTAATTCCGAGTTTGGTTGAATCCTGACATTATCATCAAAAAAGTTTTCACACCTCCATACGTTGGAATTAGGTAACAATGAAGTATGATCGACTTGATTCCTTTAATGGGCACGTAGGCAGCATATAGGTTTAGCCATTGTATATTCCCAAAAGGGATGATAACATATTATTTTTTTAATATTTTTATTGGATTTAGAAGATTTTAATTATGGACTTGGAATTAATATTCCAATGATTTAGTAAAATTTGGAACCTAAGTTCAAATAAATTGACAATAATCTACTCCCAAAAAAATGAAGGGAAATAAAGTGGTCACAATAGTGTCCATGGTATTTTATGGTCTTGAAAAAGATGTCTTGCCACCAAGACTATGATAGAAGTATACAAATTAGTGGGGTTTATTATTCTCTCAAAAGATTATGAGAAACAATTTTCTTAAACCAAAGTTTACCTCTGAAAATTTGCTCTTCACAGAGGTGTTAAATTGACAGGTTTTCAGATTTAGAAAAATCCTATTCATACTTAGAGAAATATTATTCTTTAGAAGAAAGATAAGAAATAGTGAGAATAAAAGGACATGCACTTGATACTCAAGAGGTTTCTAAATCAGTAACTAGATGAATTTCAAGGAAAGAAATTCCATGATTTGTTCACTAATAGGTGGAATTTATAGTTATTCCAAAAGACTGAATACCATTTGATGTTTACCTATTATTGGTAATGGTATTTCTTGAATCTAATGATTCAAATGAATTATTTAATTTGATGGTTTTCTTTGGCTGTGATATCTAATTATAAATTAGATGAAATTACAGTAGTCAAAAAGAATAAATATGCTAGAAAATTGGCATATAACACAAAGAGGTTTCTTTACTCAAATAAGAACTTAGAAACGCTAACAAGCTCTTGAGTTTGATTATTGGTAATTAACTTAATGTTTACTAGCTTAAGGCTAACGAAAAAGCATGTCAGTTTGATGCTGATGAAAATGTGTGTCAACTGCCAACTTAATGGTGATGAGAGTGTATGCCAGCTTAAGGCTAATGATAATAAGTTTGCTAGTGCAAAGCTAATGTTCTAATGCTAATTAGTATATTAGTACAAATCTAATGGTTGTGTAGATATACCAACATAAAGTTGATGAAGAGTTAGCTTTCATGTATCAACATTAAATATTGAGTAGATACATAAGTTGTCGATATTAAATTAGAATTTGGATTTGGTTGGACCTAAATTTATGACTGTTTAGGTTGAAAAGTGATCTTTTGAAGATCCAAAATTAGGTATTTGATCTATTCCTAAAGGGAATATAGTATGTTACCCTCTCATTTGTAGAAGAAGAAGAAGAATTACGGTGAATTATATCGGTAAGTGAACCAATATAAAGTTACCATTCTTAGGTATTTCAGGTTTAAACACCTAAAGCACAATCATATGATAGAAGTTCCAAGTTGTAAATCTAAAATATAATTATGTGGTCAAATTAAGATATGGTTGATTGAATATATATGGCCTTGAATGGGAGTTAACCTCCTGATATGTCTAGGGGAATAGGACAAGGTTACAAGTGGTAATGGTGGTCACCTAATTTGGTTGACTCAGGTTCAATGGAAAAACAACATGGGTTGTCTGAAGATTCAAAGGCTAAACAAACCAATCACTATAGGGAAACATAAGTCATTTTTGTGAATATAATTTGTTCCTATGGAAAGCCTATAAATGATAATTCTATTTCTGTTGATGAAGGTATCTTCATCCGCTTCGCCTAAATTCTAATTTGGTATTATATGTGTGACAATATTGTTTATCAAACAAAGATTTAGTTTATGGTTCTGTCCATTAAAATTTTAGACAAACTCCTTTTGTTTGTACTATGTAAAGGTTAAAGGGTAAAACCACATTTTACTTATGCACACTGACCTTTGTATAATGCCAATGTCTAAGTAATTAAAATTGAAATAAGTGGGAAATTGTTGGACATTTCAATTTTTGAAACTATCTGTGTGAAGCGGATGGAGATGCTTTGTGTGGATAATCTCTTATATATATGAAATACTAACCCGGTACGATCTTAGAAGGGGTGAATAGGATCTTTATAAATTTTCAATTTCTTTTGATTCAATTGTTTTTCAATCAAGCTAATTCAGATTATTTCCAATTACCCTACAATATGATCATTTAAATTTAATTCTTTGAGTGAAGTCCTAAAGTGATCAAGTAACTATGAATTGCAAATTTATATTTTCACAATATATTCAAATATATTAGTTATGGACTACTTGATTTATTTCAATGGTGGCATGTGATGATACCTACATTAAATTACTTAATGATGTGTTTCTATAAATGATAATATACAAGAAAATGGGTTGTATGTTAGTGTGCTTTTAAGGGGGGTTAATGCTTGGTATAAGTTAACAAGTATACATCTATGTAAAGATATTACCTACAATAAGCTGGACAGAAACATATTATATGTATGGAATGATGCCTCTAATAAGTTAGGATTGTCATATTTTTTTGTGTAATGCTGACTTGGGAAGGTTAGACAATTGTTCAACTATAATTAAGACTAAATGTTTATTTTAAGTCACATGTTAAGTATGAATTTGTTTAATACATTACTCTTAATAGGTTACATGATTAATTGACATAATATGTAGAATCCATGCAAATGAGTTGCATATGGATATAGACCATGAAGGTAGAATGGTGCATTCAAGAGCTTAACAAATATAATATGCGTTAGGATTGATTAAAATTTTAGATTCTATGGGGTTTTATAACCTACATGTGAAGGGGCTCTAAACCCATGATTTGGGGTTGGATTTCTACACGATTTGGAATGGCTTGAACCTCCAAAATTGTGGGTTATTATTAATCTTTCTTTGGAATTGTTAAAAGAAAGCAAAGTTGTGAAGTAATTAGGGTTTTCAAATTTTGATAACTCTCTACAACTATGTGGGGGTTGTTGAAAAAAAAATTGTTTGTTTGATCAATCCATTCAATCCCAAGACTCTTTAAAATAAAATAAAAAACCCATAAGTTCAAGAATAGGTTTGAAAAAAAAATACTTATATATGTGGAAGATTTAAGTAGTTTTTGAGTATAAAAAATATGATGACCATAGTGATTAAGATTATGGAAAATCCAGTTAAGTCTATATAAATGATAAGTATGAATTTAGTGCAATTTTAAGTGATGTTTTGCATATGCTAAAGTCTATAAAAACATTAATTTCTGGATATGTGTAAAATTATATTTAATCCGACAAATTTAAATTTGTCGAAGAATGAGATTTTTGTTGATAAAAAGTGTGCTAAAAATGATATTTTCAAGTTGAATGAAATCTAGACATATTTGTTTGAAGCATAATGTTGTGAAATAAATTATTAGGGATTGGGTGATACCCTAAGTTTTGTATAGTCAAAGGAATAGTTAACTGATTAATTTATTAAAAGCCTTGCAAGGGAGATACTAGCTAGAATGTCAAAAGGAATGAGGTTAAGACCCATAGAGAAATTGTCAGTGATTGAAACCCAACCGTAATGGTTCAATGAGATAACAAATCACTAAGTAATATGTGAAAATGCTAAGTAATGCGAGATGAAGAGTAGTTTATCTTGTTCATTCCTATGACTTAAACTTAGTAAAAATTTTGAAACTATAACGTTGTGGAGGATGATTCAATAAGACTCTTAATGAGTTTATAGATTTTTAAAGATTGATAGTCAATTTATAGTGATACTTCAGATAAATTCACCGATATCAATGTGGGAGTGAGGCCGTTCCTTATGGGACATGGGTTGTCTCTAGAGCGCTGATAAACAAGATATGTACACATGACCATAACGTGTAAACCTTGAAAAATACCACTAAGATTGTGTATTTGTAATTGAATCTTAGTGTACTATAAAATATATAGTTCAAGACATAGTTCACTATATATTCTGATACATGAAAATTTATATACAAGTGAATGTTTAAATTTTTGTATACCTTCATATTATACACAAATCTTAAATGTTTAAATTATATTTTATTAATTTGAAATTGTGGGGGAATTTTTCAGAATTTTAAATTTCAAAATAAAAAATTAAATATATTAAATAATATTTTATTTAAGAAAATAATAATTACATCTAAAGTTTTTTTATTAAATGGATCATTTAATATGTTTGATCATTTCAAAAGTTATATTAATATTATATTATGAGTAGACGTTGCATACAATGAAAATAATATTCTTTTAATACTTCCCATGACCGTCGCATGCATTATAGAATTCAAAGGGTTAAAACTGTCATAAGCATTAAATGTGCACTTTAATTGCTTTACCATTAGTAGATGTAATACTATATTTAATACATTAACACATTTAGCTTTGAATTCAAATATATTTTAATATTAAATGATATAATGAGTTAGGTGCTCCAATGACATTATATGGATATATAAGCATATATATATATATATATATCAAATGGGTGGAAAACGTGTAGAGTGCATATTTTGATAAAAACAAAGTATTGTGGGTTATTTTTTTAAGAAAAAAATTTACAAGTTCTTTTAATTATTTTTCTTTTTTATGAGCACATGATAAGTGAAATTATTTGTACTAAATAACTGTAAGGTACAAATATATTTTGTGGGTTCGATTGTATCCTAGAGATTGATCATCTAAACCTTGTTGCACCGAATATGGATGATTCATGTCTTTAAGGACGTGACCTCGAGACTGCACCTTCGAGCAAAGACGATCCTGGTGATCCCCTAAAATTTTTCAACAATATATACTTACCGGAAAAATAAAATTTGGTGAGTGATTTTCCCCATGATCCTCTCCAGTTCACACGTCTTATACCAAAAAAGTGAAATACACCTTTTGAGGATACGTGTGCACTACAGGATGTTACAAGACGTCTTGCAAGCCGGAGAAATCCACACCCACGATTTTCACGTTTTTTGGTGGATGATTTTGTTTTTGGAGATACGTATTGCACTACATTCGATGCCACACTTTAAGCTGCAGTATAAGATTTGTTATGAACTTTTTCTTGCTTTTTCTTTTCTTTTCCTTTCCTGTTATTTTACTCTTGTGCCTTTTTCTCGTCACAGTTAATCATATATTTCTAGAAATCCAGTTTTCAGCCCAACGATGAATATCCTTTGTTTGGTCATCTCTTGTCATTCTGATTTTCAGCAAAAGCCAACTGACTTATTTTAATTTTTTGGGTAAAGCAATCTACAATGGACTGAGTTAACTGGGTGACCCACCCTGCCACGATCTGTTGGGCTGGTTTGGTATGGCTTAGAGGATTGTTGGGCTAGGTTTGGATTACTGATGTAAACGAGGCACCATTATAAACAACGGACCCCTATGGGTCAAGCTAATACAAGGTCAGTCCGAGCAAAGCCTGAAATATTGAACCCTAACCCATACCCAATGTGACATCTAACTTAGCCCAAGTCAGGCTACGCTACTCCCTTTGGGTCAAGCTAAGGCCTGACAAAACCTGGCACAAACTTTAGAGCCTGAAATTATTGGACTCAAACTCAGCTAGTCTATTCGAACTTTGAGCGAAACGATCTGACCTTTTGGGCCAGACCAGCCCAAGTTGCTTTTAACAAATTTCTAGAACTCTGCTAAGTAAGTATACACCTGGATAAAAGAACTCAGCTGCTCATCTCACAGCTTCTTAAGTTTTTTTTTTTTTTTTTTTGGGTATTGTGTAGGCATTCAAATGCCCATAGAATTAAACACAGTGCAAATTTTTTGTGACAAAAAATTAGTGTGATCATGTGTGACCGCACCACAGGTTGACATGTGGAGTGCACAGGATAAAAAGCATAAAAATCACAGATAATTTTTTGGTCACAGAACATTTGTTTCAAATTAGATAGTGCCTATAGTCTCTAAAAGATGCATCTAATCTAATCTACAGTATTACATAAGGAGTAAGTGTGTATCTGTTCTTTTTTTTTCTTCATAAGAAGCTGATCTTTGCATCTCTCATGTGGGTTATCCTTCGCTGTTTATGGTTACCTAAAACGACGTGAATGAAATGTTTTTAGTAACTTATACTTTATTTCAGCCACTGTGACGGAAGTCTCATCCACTGAGTTTGAAAGTTACCGTCTAAATCTCTCATTGATTAGTTTCTCCTTCACGGAAAGTTTATTCATCCATTTAAACAGAACAAGAACCACGTTTCACTTAAATTTTGTACCTTAATTATCCAATCTCTCATTTTGTTACGATGAGGTACCTCTTTTATGTGTAATGCATGGAGCGGCAAAGTGATATTCTATTCCAGTAATTTATTTAATTAGTCTTTGTTTCAAAAATTTTAGTGTTTTAATATTACAATTTATAATTATTTTATTTTATGTGATACTTGTACTTGTATAGGTTCACTCGCTAGTATATATACTAAAATAGTAGCCTCAAGCACCCCATGACTTCTTCTCCTTGCCTCTGGCGGTGCCTTTGGCAGAATTATTGTACGTTTTATCTAATGGCCAAATACATGCGGTGTTAAATAAATAAGTCAGAATAATAGAGATATCATTCCAGCACTAATTCAATGTGTGACTTAATATAGGGTGTTTTGATAAACATATACAGGTATTTATCTAGGGCCGGTCTATCCAAACTTAGCCCGAAATGTTTTACTCCAACCCGAACTTGGTCCAAATAAAACTTCGGGCCTAAAAATTGAAGCCAAACTCAGCCCATTTTTAAAACAATGGGTTTCGGGCTGAGTTCAGGCTGCCTGAATAAATTCTTTTATTAATTTTTAGGTTGATTTTAGGTCCACAATTTTCCTTAAATGTATATTATATGAGTTTTTTTGAACAATTGACACTTGAAGTATTCGATGATAGTAAATTTGCTAAAAAAATATGGATCTAAAAAATATAAAGAATAT
>JAOXJP010103324.1:0-14323 GCA_025762735.1 Platanus orientalis | reverse complement strand
CCTCAGAGGTTTTGTATATGAAACAGAGACCTACTCACAGGTTTTGTATATGAGAACCATTCAGAAACCCCATTAGAGGTTTTATATTTGACACAGAGACCTACTTGTAGGTTTTGTATTTGAGAATCATTCAGAGACCCCATCAAAGGTTTTGTATCTAAGACAGAGACCTACTGATAGGTTTTGTATGTGAGAACCATTCAGAGACCCCCTAAGAGGTTTTATATTTGAGACAGAGACCTACTCATAGGTTTTGTTAGTGAGATAACCACTATGTACTGGAAGTACTCTTTAAAATGTAGAAGTATATGTTTTAAGAAGTACATTAGAGATTGTAGATGATTGGATTAGATAATTGTGTTAAGAGATCCTTAGATGGTTAAGAGCAAGTAAAAATTAGTAATTTATAGATCTTAGGAGGATTATAGATGAAAGAAGTGTTTGAACTTTAGAAGTTTGATAAGTAAAGTTAGTATATGAATGATAAATTGTGTGATAAGTATAAGTTTATAGTTTTTGTTTGTATAAGTAAGAGCATAAGATAAGAATGCATATAAATAAGATAAATTTTGATTAAAAAAGTTATTGCATAAGAAAATATAGATTTGTATAAAGAGTTTTCATCATGTTATAAAAATTTGAGTTCAGTTATGTTTTCAGTAAAGTTTATTTTGAAAATATTTATGCTAAGTCTTGACTCATATTCTGTTGTAACCTTTATATTATTACTTGAGAGCTATGGACTCACCCATCCATAATGTTGTTGTTTTCAGATTAGGTCTATATATATTGTTAACAGGTGAGTCCATGGAGCATTATGAGACATGACATAATACAAAGAGAAGATTAATTAAAAGATTTACTTTTATCCTTTATTTCATTTATATGTTCATATCTTTTATTTCAATTTATGTTTTATGAACCCATGTTGATGAATGATATGTTTGTGAAATTTGAAAGTTTTAACTTTAGTTTGATTATGAGAAGTTAATTGAAAGAATTTATTTTAAATGACGAGTTTTCCTTCCACTATGATGTTAATGATTTAAAAGTTAGATTTTGCTACACATGGTAATGGTTTGGATTAGAAATTGGTTTTAATTACAAGTATGAATGACAATGAATGAGTTAAGTAAATGTAAAAAAATAAAATAAAATTAGGGACCCTTTTATAATATTCCACAGCAAAAGGGTCTTAAGTAAGGGAAAGATGAAGAACAGTGTAAAGAGATTAACATTCCAAAGTCTTATCTAGTGATGAGATTTTGGGGTGTTACATTAAAATTCCAGGAAGTGAGAGAAAAGTATGCAAGTTAAAAAAGACATTATATGGGCGTAAGCAATCACCAAGAGCTTAGTTTGAGAGATTCAGTGGAAGTTTGAAAAAGTTTGGATACAGACAATCCTAGGCTAATTATACCTTGTTTATTAAGCATACACTGAAGGGGACAACAACAGTTATTGTGTATGTAGACGATATAGTGATTACTGGAGATGATTCAAAAGAGGTGCAAATGTTGAAATCTCACATTGGGAGTGAATTTGAGGTGAAAGACTTAGGAACATTGCGTTACTTCTTGGGAATTGAGGTTGCTCGCTCATGAAAAAGTATCTTCATTTGTTCGAGGGAGTACATCTTAGATTTGTTGACAGAGATGAGACTATTAGGGGCTAAACCTGCAGAAGCCCCTATTGAAGCTAATCACGGGATGAAGGATCAGGATGGAAGGCTTTTAATTGATGTTGAGAGATATCAAAGGCTGATTGGGAAACTTATTTACCTTGTACTCACTAGACTTGATATAACATTTGTAGTTGGGGTTGTTAGCCAGTTCATGCATGCCCCAAGAACAACACATTTGGAAGCTACCTTTCGAATTCTGAGATACTTGAAGTTCTCTCTAGGAAGGGGTTTGATGTTTTCTGATAATGGTCATGTACTCATATGAGAGTTGAAGTTTATACTGATGTGGATTAGGCATGATTAGTCACAAATAGACAATTTACATCAGGTTATTGTATATTTGTAGGTGATAATCTTGTAACTTGGTGAAGCAAGAAGTAATTTGTTGTTGCAAGATCTAGTGTTTAAGCAAAAAATCGGTTCATGGCACATGGTGTTTGTGAGGTTCTTCGGTTATGGACCTTACTTCAGGAGATGGGACTCCTTGTACATATTCCTATGAATCTCTACTGTGATAACAAGACATCAATTAATATCTCACACAATCCTGTGCAACATGATTGGACCAAACACAGAGGTGGACCGACACATTACTAGAGAAAAGTTATGTGAACTGATTTGTACTCCATTTGTTATTACTGATCAACAACTGACTGATGTATTAACCAAGAGAGTAACTAAAGTGTGACTTCATGATATTATAGCAAGTTGGGCATGGTTGATATTCATGCTCCAACTTGAGGGGGAGTGTTGAAGTCTATGGTATCACTAATACAAGGGTATCAGTGTCATGATGATATATTTGTAATTTCTTGTATACATGAGGGGTATACAGGTATTTCACCAATATATACCTCATATATATAATAATAAAATCTCATATGTATGAGAGTAATCTCCTCATACGAATTTGTCTACGTCTTCTCTCTTCTTCTTCCTTTCTTCTTCTCTCTCCTTCACTTCTTCTCCACTATATCTAGTGCAATCTCATTGATGTCATCTATCTGAGTGGCTTCTAGGAGAAGATAAAACTTGGAGATACTTGAGGTAAAAATATTTTGATGTGTCCTTGACATGTTGGAGCTGGCTGGAATGAGAGGATTCTTGAGGATAAGTGTGATGAAATTATTGAGGTATATTATATGGGCCTAGTTGGGGTTATGTATTCCAACAGTCCTCGAGAATTTTTTGTAAAACACATGAAGATAAAAGGATAAGTGCGCTGGACAAAGTCAAATTTCCAGCACTTGTGGTTGTGTTCAAAATTTTTGATGTCAATATGCCTTGTTTTTTGGTACTATTGGAAAGCTTGTTCGATTACCTACTCAACAAAGCATCAAAATTTTGAGATGGTTTGAGAGATTCAATTAAGGACTGGGTTCATTTCTATGGTGGAAATTTCTCTTCTGTGGATATTTTAGCTCCTAAATGAGAATTTCATTAGGTTAGGAATAATCATGAAGTTGTTAGTTAGTACTTTTAAGTTTTATCACAGGAAAGGAAGACTTTAAAGAGAATCTTTACTTAATTATTAGTTGTCTTGAAATTTAGAATTGAGTTTAGGAGGTTTTCTCAAGAGTCATTTTAAAATCACATTGTATACTTTTCTGTGCAAATAAGGTGTAGAAACATTGTAATTGATAAAGTTTGAGAATTGTATAAGATTTCAGCTTATGCTTTGCTTGTGTGGAGCGACTTTGTTAACCTTGATTCAGGAAAGGTGTGACTGCAATCTATCTCTCTATTTCACTTGGGCTGTGATGTAGGATGTTCTAGGAAAACCACAATTTGAAAGGAGAAAGAAAGCCCCAATTCAAAATTTGAAAATTTGTGCAGTGATGTGAAATTATCAAAATACCCCTAGACGTGAGTCAGAAAATTCTGCACTTAGACATGGTGAATCTTGGGTCTAAGAGGCACCACTGTACCAAATTTCAAAGAATTTGGAATTGATTTGGTTTGTGAAATTATATTAAAAAGTTTGCTGTTTTGAGTTTGGTTAAGGAAACTAGAAAACCAGAAAAAACACAAGAAAGGAGAAAGAAGAGGAAAGAACAGAAAGAAAGAAGGTAGAATACTCACCTCATGTGAAGGGTTGAGAGAGAAAATTTGGGATACCACACCCACTTCAACACATACGTGTCTTTTCAAATATTCATCTTTTTAGGTGGATGTCTCTTTAAATTGGCTTACAATGAAATAAAATAAAATAAAAATCCCTACAATTTAGGACATTAATTCATAAACTTTCTATAAAAAAAAGAGAATCCTACTAAATTAAAATACGTAACTAAAAGGACTTTACTTTTTTGACAAGCAAGATATTTTGAGCCCTACAAGGTCTTAAACAATCTCCTAAAATATTATCCACAATCTTGGGGAATATTGGAGTACTGAATTGACATTGTGGGTCCCTTAAATATCTCTCAAATATTCTCCAAAATCTTAGAGAATATTTGAGATATTTTACAACTCATATCGTGGGTCCCATGGATTGTGGTACCGTTCAAAAATAAATTCCTATTCTATCCTTTGACAAAAATGCCTTATCACATTCAACCCCCTAAGACTTAAAATAATTGCACCCCCCCTTTAAAAATATAAAATTCTTGAAACATAAAATTAATTCTATACTATTGGAGACCCAATGGAAGACTATCCATGGTCTTCCAACTTCTTCTTGACATGGTATGCTCCCACATCAGGTTGCTTGGTCGCTTGAGTTTTTGGTTGCTGGTATCCTAAATTTGGTGATACCTTTGGAGGACTATGGGCTGCTTGTATCCTAATGAATGACGGTGAAAATATATTGCTACAAAATCATATTACCAACCTGCATGGACATGACATTTTTAAGTATCCCATACAAAACTAAATTGAAATGGAAGTGTGGAAACAATTTGGCACCCTTTTGAAATGTTTGGGCAGAATATCGATAAGGTTTATGCCCATAAAGAATACAGTTGGACAAGACAAGACTAGAAAAGCTACAAAAATTGCCTATGAGAAGAAGCCACTGTACAAAGGACTGAAAGTGATAAAAAAGAAGAAGGAACAAGAAAAAAGGTATATCGCATGATCTATCACCACTTCACATGAAGCTGAACTGTTATCAAAAGTTCATAGATCTTATCATGTGATACAACCTCTTTCGCCCTCCTAAGGATTTTACTGAGCACCATAGACACAATGATAAAAAGGAAGGACAATTACGGATCCCCTTGCCTCAGGCCCCTCGAACTTCTAAAAAAACCGGCTAGACTCCCATTAACCAGAATCGAGAAATTCAATGATGTGACACTAAAATAAATTCAACTTCTCCATTTAATACCAAACCTCATCCTCTCAAGAATATAATCTAAGAAATTCCAATTAACATGATCATACGCTTTTTCCAAATCATGTTTACAAATCAGACCATCTCGGTAAGAACATCTCCGATTCTCAATGCATTCATTAGCAATGAGCACATTGTCTAAAATCTGCCTGCCAACAATGAATGCACTGTGAGATCATGTAATGATACCACTCATAACCAGCTTCAACCAAGAAGTGCATCTTCGAAATGATCTTATAAACACTACTTAATAGACTAATAGGACGAAAATCTTTATGTTTCTTTAGGATCAATTGAATAAATGCATTATTAAGATGTTCATAAAATTCCTTAGAATAATAAAATTCATCAAGCACTTTCAAAAGATTGCCCGTAACAATATCCCAACATTTCTGAAAGAAAGAGATAATGAAACCATAAGGGCCAGGGGCCCTATCCCCTTTCATGGTATAAACAACCTTCCAAACTTCATTCTCCGAAAATTTTCCTTTCAACAAAGCATTGTCCAAACCCAATATACGATTGAACTCCATCCCACCAAGCAACGGTCTAATGACATGATCCTCTTTGTACAAGTCAATATAAAATTTTTCCACTTCCTTTCTAATCACCCTCTGATCCTGACACTAATTATCATTAATCATCAACCCATAAATCCCATTGGAAATCTTATGATGGGAAGTTACCTTATGGAAAAACTTTGTATTACGATTCCTTTCCTTCAACTGTCTCACCCTAGCCTGTTTCTTCCAAAAAATATTCCTCCTTCAATGCCAAAAGCTGGAATTCTTTATGAAAATAATTTCTGGAAGCTTTCTCATCACACGAAAGATTACGCCCCTCTTCCATTCGGTCTAACTCCTTAATTTTCGCCCTATAATCCTCCAAGTCCTTTTTCAAAGAATTGCCTGATGATTTGTTCCAAACAATTAACCTTTTATTAAGGGACTTCAATTTAATAGCAAAAATCCGACTCACATTGCCAGAGATTGCCACATTATTCCATTTGTGCTCCACCACATTCATAAAATCTGGTTCCAAAAACCAAATTTTCTTAAATTTAAAAGGTAAAGGACCTTTCAACACATTCTCCCAATCCAATAAAATCGGTTAGTGATCCGATGTGGTTCTAGGGAGAGCCACCTGAGAACAATCTGGAAACAGATCCTCCCAAGAACCACAATACAAAAAGTGATCAAGCCTACTCAACAAGGTCTGATCTTGACAATTAGACCAAGTAAAATTAGCCCCTTTAAGAGACCATCAATGAGACCCCACCGATCAATGAAATCCCCAAATTGAACCATTTTGGAGTCCCATATCTTTTCCCCTTTCCTTTCGACGAGAAATCTAACTAGATTAAAATCACCCCAATACACCAAAGAAGATCCCAATGACTTATAATATCATCCAATTCACCTAGAAAATCAACCACATCAAAAGACGAAGAAGTGCCATAGACACAAAAAAAGACAAAATCTTCCTAATTTTCTTTTAGGCGACATCCAATGGGAACCGAATACGCACCAATCTCATGATCCAACATCTGAATAATCTCCTCATTCCACATATCCAAAATCTCACCCGAAGCCCCCCACGAAGGAAAGGCAACCAAGACTTAGAACTAGATCCCCACACATCTTTAACAATCCGATCACTCATCACCTGAATCTTTGTTTCCTGCAAACAAATGATATCTCGTTTAGCAACAAAAATGCTTTGATTAATAGCAACACTTTTGTCCCTATTACCCAATACAAAATCTTAAGATCCATAGATCACACGATATTGATACCCTTTCCCCTCCTCAGACACCTATCACTTAACCACCGAACCTTCTTCTCATAGTTAACCGAACTCTCAAACTTTTTCAGTTCATTTTTGAGTCTCTTAGGCATCCTAGTTCTACATTCCTCACCCCTCAAACCACAAGATCCTCTCGACTCAATCCTTTTAAACAGTTCCAACATTTTGTTTTCCAAATTGTCAAAACAACCAAACTCCTCCATCTTGCTCAACACCCACTCAAAAACACACTTCTCATCCCTCTCCCTAATCACTTTAAACAATAGGGAATTTGAATCCCCACCCCAAATAGGAGAAGCCTCATCATTACTCGAAAACATTTTAAAAGACTCGAGGCTTCTAAATTCCATTTCTCGTCCCCAACTGCTAAAGGCTTAGCATTAAAAATGTTGTCACTAACCCCCTCAGACTCCAACTTCGATTGTTTAAACAACACGATTTCACCAAGAATAACTTGTAAAACAATTTTACCAAGAAATCACCATTAGCTTCAAGCTTCCATCTACGACCGTCCTCCTTGTCTGGAGAAAGGTGGAAATTATCAAGAATGCCCATTATATGAGCCATGCTATTGATCTCCCAATCATTTAGATATTGCCTAAGGGGGATGTGCTAGTTTTCTCTTCCTTCATCCATTCTCTAACAATTAACAACCGAAGCGTTTCCATTAGATGTTATGTTGAAAATAGACGGTGTAACATCCCAAAATCCCATCACTAGATAAGACTTTAGTACACTCTTCTTCTTCTTTCCCTTACTCAAGAACCTTTGCAGCGGAATATTATAAAAGGGTCCTTAATTTTTTTTTCTTCACCATTAATTTGCATTTACTTATCTCCTTCATTGTCATTTATATTTGTAACTGAAACCAACTTCTAATCCATACCATTACCATGTGCAATAAAATCTAACTTTTAAATCATTAACATCATAGTGGAAGGAAACTAACCATTTAAAATAAAATGCTTTCAATTAACTTCTTATAATCAAGTCTAATATCAAACTCTTTTAAAAATATAAATTTCCAACATGGATCCATAAACATAAACTGAAATAAAAAGTCTGAACATATAACTGAAAAACAAATAACATAAAATGAGTCATCTAATCCATATTCTCTTTGTATTATGTTATATCTCATAGTGTTCCATGGACTCACCTACTAACAATATATAGAGAGCTAATCTGAGAAAAACAACATTATGGATGGGTGAGTCCATAGCTCGCTAGTAATAATATAAAGGCTACAACAGAATATGAGTCTAGACTTAGCACGAATATTTTCAAAATAAACTTTGCTTACTTTACTGAAAACATAATTGAATTGAGGTTTTTATAACGTGATGAAAACTCTTTATACAAATTTACATTTTCTTATGTAATAACTTTTATAATAAAAACTTATTTATCTTCATTCTTATCTTATACTCTTACTTATACAAACGAAAACTTTATACTTATACTTATCACACAAATTTATCATTCCTGTACCAACTTTACTTATGGAACTTCTAAAGTTCAAACACTTCTTTCATCTATAATCCCCCTAAGATCTTCAAAACACTAATGTTCACTTGTTCCTAACCATCTAATGGTCTTTGAACACAATTATCTAACCCATCTCATATTCCACTCATAAACAATCTTTAATATATTTCTTAAAACATACACATCTATAATTTTGAAAACTTTTAACACATAGTGGTTATCTCACATACAAAACCTGTGAGTAAGTCTCTGTCTTAGATACAAAACTTCTGAAAGGGTCTCTGAATGGTTCTCATATACAAAACCTGAGAGTAGATCTCTGTCTTAGATATAAAACCTCTGAGGGGGTCTCTGAATGGTTCTCACATACAAAACCTGTGGGTAGGTCTCTGTCTCAGATACAAAACCTCCGAGGGGATTTCTGAATGGTTCTCACATACAAATCCTATGAATATGTCTCTGTCTCATATACAAAACCTCTGATGGGGTCCTTGAATGGTTCTTACATGCAAAACCTGTGAGTAGGTCTTTGTCTTAGATACAAAACCTCCGAGGGGATCTTTGAATATATAACCACTATAGTGTCCATCTTCAACTACTACTCTTTCTGAAACATATAATCCATAAAGAAGATCTAAAATAATAAACCACAATGGGTTTTTTAATCACTAACTTCTTCAAATATAACCTTTAAGAACTCTAAATCATTTATAGCTCTTATGAATCACCTTACTTTCCTCTTATCTTCAAATACAAATCACACTAATTTTATTAAACTACATTTTATTTTATTTTATCAAAACTTACTTCTTAATACAAAACAATCACATGCTTTATCATACTTATAACAATAATCTTATATATTATCATAAACCAAATTTTAACATGTTGTTCTGTTTATAATCTCATTCTATAGAAGGCATCAACAAAAATAATACATAACTAAGTATGACATAGTTCACAATTTAATATTATATGCATGATCCTTTTTAAACTTAACTTTTTTTTTTTTAGAAAAATCAATTTTTTATTTTTCAAAACTTATGTCTTATTAAGGCTCATATAAAATCATGGTTGATTCATCTTGTAAAAACAGAGAATTGCTTGATTCAATCTAATCACAAACTAAGAATAGAGTTTTTTTAAAATCAGGTTTAATCATAAACAATACTTATACTTTCATGGAATCATATAGACATTTTTAATCTTTAACCATAAATTTAGAAAATATGAATATTCTTCTTTTAAACATGATCAAAACAAACAAAACAATTGATAATCCTTCTTAAATAATAAAACATGAAGAGAACTTGAGAAAAACTTGTAGAATTTATAACTTACAAACTTATTAGTCCACGCATAGAGACTTTCTAAGGATTCATGGCTTAAAAGATGAAGAATCAAAATTTTAAATCTTTGACAAAACTTGAAGAACCTGAACAAAGAACAAAAACATATAATCTTTATTCAATTACTTGCATCATTTACAAAATTTTCGAACTTCTAATATTTCTCAAGAAAACAAGGTTTAGAACATGAAGGATTTTTTCAAAAACTTCAAACAAAGTTCTAAGATCCTAAATAAGAAATAAAACGTGTAAACTTTATGTGATTACTTGTCTCTAATTGCTGAAAATTAGATTCCAACGCTTGTTGTGTTTTTCAACCTTTTCCTCTTCTAAAACCTAGTTTTTATCTTCCTTTAATCTTCAAAATCCCTACTCTTACAAAACTTCTTCAAAAGATCATCTTTCTTATGAGTTTTTATGTTTTTATAGGTCTAAATAGCAATCTTAATTCCCAAATTCGTGTTTAGGTAAATTTCTAGTGAAAAAGTCCTTAAAAACTTACACAAATTACGATTGTACGGAATTTTATGCTTTTATGACGTCATCCCGCCCAAAATATTTTTCAACACAGACACCCGATGGGAAAATACCCATAACTTTCTTTACAAAATTCGGATTCACTCACCGTTTTTTGTTTGTTTGTTGGAAACTAGACTTCAAGACCTTTCTAAGCATATATAGTTTGGTCTATAATTCGTTCTACATTTTTATTGGTGTATTTTTAAAGTTACCTCAAAATCTACTGATTCAGACCATACTAGATGACATAGACACTTGGTGAGAAAATTGTCATAACTTCTTCTAGGAAACTTTAATTCACTCACCGTTTGTCGCATTGGAAAGTAGATTCATAGATCTTTCCAAGCATATACTACTTGTAGGGTGATTCTTACGGGATTGATACAGATTTATTTATGAAGTTATCTCGACTGTTTGAAATATCTTTAAAACTTGTCATGTCCTTGAATTTTTTTTTTTAATTTTTTTCTTCTATTTTATGTTTAATTCAATTTTCTCACTCACTTAAGTCTGTTAAAATACTACTAAACTTAGAATATGTAGTTAGTTATGCTCTATCAATTATGCATCTATGATCCTACTTATTATATGAAGCATGTTTGGGGTGTTATAGACGGGACTTCCAATTTTAATGGTTTGTGACAACACCGGATATCATCCAAAAGAGGGTATTGCGACCATTGCCAACCTCCATGTGGATTGCTTTCTTGAATTGCCGAGACATAGACATAATGCCTTTCCAAAGGCTAACCCCATGGGAACCAACGACACTAGCCAGATCCCATATGTTAATGGCACCATATTTTCCAATAATCACTCTCCTCCATTACGAGTTCTCCTCAATCCTGAAATGCCATATCCACTTAGAAAGAAGGACTTTATTCACTTTCTTCATTTTTCTTATCCCCAACCCACTCGCTTGTTTAAGTTTACACACATCATGCCAAGCAACAAGATGAGAACCTATAGCTTCCTTCCATCTCCACCTACAAGAAGTCCCTTTGCATTTTTTTGATCAATGCCACTACTAATGATGTAATAACTAGAAGAGGAAGGAAATACATAGGCAATGAGGCAAGAACCAACTTAATTAGTAGGGTAATATTACCCCCCTTAGAGAGGTACATCCGTTTCCAACCCTCCACTTTATTCCAGATCCTTGCCATGATAGGATTCCAAGCTTCTTTATGCTTAAAAGAAGATCCAATAGGGAGACCCAAACAGGTAGAGGAGAGAGTATCTATCTGGAATCCCAACACTACAGCAAGACATAGGGCCCACTCCAAATATTTTACTCTTGGCCAAGTTAACTTTCAAGCCAAAGACCAACTCAAAGCATCTAATCACGCACTTGAGAAACCTTAATTGATTATCTGAAATTTTACAAAAATGAGGGTATCATCAGCGAATTGAAGGTGAGATACCATGATGCCTCCTTGCCCAACAAAAAGACCCTCCAGCAAACCACCCCTGGAAAGCTTTAGAGAGAAGAGCCGTAAAAGCCTTGGCAACCATAAGAAAAAGGAGGGGGGGGGGATAGGGGATCTCTCTGCCCCAGATCCCTAGAGCTACAGAAAATTTTAATTGGCGATCTATTCACTAACACTGAATAAGTGACTGTTGCATAAATTCTGTTTATTTAGGGTTTTCTGAAACTGACCTGTACTTGTATTGGACACTAATTCTTTTTCCTGTATCAATTCATTATAGGGGGATAGTTTATCTTTATATTATGTTCAGTAACTCATGAAAAAGCATGATTCTGTAGAAATTTTAAGGGATTAAATGGATTTGTTTTGTAGCCTTTGGGGTTGGATGTGATTCTCCCAGATTTGTTTGATTGATTCTATGTCTAGATACTTGGAAAAAGGATGTTAAAGCTCAAGATGTTGTGGATGCAATCAATTGTGCAGCACCAGGAAAGCTCAGGGTCATTTCCGTCTTCAAAGTAAGTTTGGTTGGGTATTTTTTTATAAATTGTAGAGAGTATAGGAAGATAATGCAAAGCATGTCAAATATTCTTAGAGTGATTGATTCATATTTTTGAGCAGATGATCCTTGCTCTTCCTTTATAACTCTTGGTGGAGATACCGTTTTCTTCATTTAGGTCACCAAGTCTCATCATGATGGTTTGGTACTGATGTAATTTAGAACTGATTGTAGGTGTCACGTGCATTCCATCCTAATTTTTCGGCCAAATGGAGGCGCTATTTCTATATTTTTCCCTTTAATGATGGAGAAGAGCAGCAAAATAAAGGGTGCAAGAGGGATGATGAGAATCCTAGCTTCGATGAATTGCATGGTGAGCAGAGAAGTAGTTGGGCTGAATATACTGGAGAGGAGAATTCTGGATGCCTTACTGTTGGCGATGAGGACGGATTTGAAAGTGGAAATAAACCAAGAGGGTTCAGCATAAGCAGGGTAAACCAACTTCTACTCCAACTAGAAGGGAAGTCTTTATCCTACAAGGTGTTTGCACGGGACACCAAAGCTTCGAGAAGCACGTAAGAAATAGCATCTGAATGATTATGTCTGCAGCATGACCAAAGCCATGTGCATTTGTGCATTATGTTAACATCATGATATGTTCTACTCATCTAGAACCTTTAATATGTATGCTGCATGACCAAAGCCATTTTGTTTTGTGCTTTATGTTAATATGATGGTATATGATACTTGTCTTAGAACCTTTGTGAATGCGTGTGTTTGAACTCTGTCCTATAAGGTGTTGGTGCAGGACCCTAATGCTTTGGCAAGCACGTAACATCTATATGATTATGCATGCAGCGTGACCACAACCATATGCAAATGTGTGTTCTGTTGAAATGATGTGTATGTGGCCCTTTTATGGTTAGAGATGGGTTGACAAGGCTGTGATACCAAATTTTGAAGTGTCTTAACTTATCCAGTTCTTGGTTGTGTGAAATGCTGATGTGCTAGGTACTTGCCCACCAAAAATTCAAAGAAGAAAAAGTCAAATCACGATTGGATCACGAGTTCACACATGTTTAAATGCCTATTAAACATGTTATTTTCACTACTCCCGAGACCACAGAAAACACAGCTCAACTACCTAGACTTTTTTGGGCTTGGATTTGATTCTGCTGAATACAACCATGCTTTCTATGGACTTTCTAATTACACATTTCATTCTATGTCAGGGGTCCGCCAACAGAATGTTTCATCTATCATGCTCGAGCTGCCGAAGCCAGATTACCCTGTCCAGAAAAGGTCCTTTGTTACCCATCTTGCAAACTTGTCATGATTCTCAAACTCAGTGAGGGCTTGAGTTCAAATTGACTCCTAACTCATTGGGTACTCCATTATGTTTGCATGGTTTGAAAAGCTTTGTAGAATCCAAGTTTTCAAGTTTCATAAAACTTCATTTGAGTTTTCCCTCTTTATTTACCTTTATTTTTGAGGGTTTCATAGAGTTTAGTTTGAGTAGTGCTTGATCTCGTTTTGCTTTGTTTTAAAGAAAACCTAGACATCCCTTTCTTCACGGATTCATATCCTGGTTGAGGCAATCAAACCAAATGTGATATATTTTGTGCAAACCCAATACTTTCTTCATACTAATAGCATGACTGTTGTTTACAGGGTAATGGGAAAGGAGCAAAGGTTATGTGTGTGGAGCTGATTGCTAATCGTTTCTTGCGAAGGGTAATTTTGACTATATCAACTAGTATTATTAATTTTAGTAATTGGTTTCATTGGACGTGTGTTCCTATTTTCTTTTGAGTTCAGTTCAGGGGGAATTTTTCTACTTTTTACTCAGCCGTCTTCCTTGCACTCATCTCTATTCTGATTTCCACCCTCAATTTGAAATAAAAAGCTACTTTTCTCCTATGCCTCTTTTTTTGTCTTGTTGTCTTTCGCTTCTTTCTATTTCACCCATCAAAAGATTCAAAACTATGTACTTCTATATAACTTTTATCCTTAAGATTTTTTTGTCAACAGATAAACCTATCTTAAAATCCACATATTTTTTGTTAAGTTGTTTAAGCAAAAACATCTTATCTTCTAATTTTTTTTCTCATTGGAAAGCTTTATTGATGAGGTAACTCTTCAGTGGATGGAGAAGTACAAGCATTTATGGAAGCCAAAACCAATGTTTTTGAAGAGAACCAAGTGATAGAG
>JAOXJP010103313.1:0-14323 GCA_025762735.1 Platanus orientalis | reverse complement strand
GTTTTAAAGTGTTGTTATCCTCTTTTGAAATAAAATAAATATTTTTTTTAAGAGAGAGAGTGCCTCATTTTTCTACAAGAAAGAGGTTCTTCAAGCTTCTTGTCTCAAGCATCATGTAAGCTTGGATAAAATTAAATGAAAGAGGAAAATTTTGAAGCCACAAATACCTGCCTGCACCAGGAGCCCCATGAATGATGGCTTCAAACTCGGCGTAAATCTTCACGCTGCAGAGGATATCGCTCATTGGGGTGTCAGGTGCAGTTAATGACTGACAAAGTGTACGGGCTATCGGTACTTAACGGAACCTGGTGCCCCATGAATAGTGGTTCCAAGCTCAGCATAAATCTTCACGTCGCAGAGGATATCATCTCAGTCAAACAAGGATGAAATCACCAATGACGCCCCCTTTATGATGCCCCATGAAGGAAGACACAAGGGGTTGGGGCCCATTCACTTTTGGGATGTCCCACCTCCTTTTGTCTTCCCACCAGGTGTCGCACAAGGGGGCATCGCAGGTGATATCGCCCCAGTTAAACAGGGACAGCTAGCCAAGATGACAATATTACATCTTTTGAAACAGCTAAGCTTGGTGAGGTCATCGAGTCGGAAACCGCCAAATGAATCAAGCCAGAATTTTGGGTTTTATCTGGGGGGAAATTCCCCTGCCTAACCTAAGGACAATCCAGACAAAGAAACGAATCTCTCCAAATAAATATGAAGGAAAATACAAGGCCTCGATATACAGCCCAGCTTGGAAGAAACATGGTGTAGGATGAGAATACTATGAGAGATTTGTTCTTTTTCAGAAGCCAAGAATTTAATCAAAATTTAGTTTTGGGCACTGGATTTTGAGAAACCTTGCTTTTCTTTCTAGCTAGTAAAGATGATAAATTATCTTAGGAGTGAAAACTCACGCTCTAAGCTGCAACCAACATCTTCTACTGCTTCAGTTTCGGAATTCAACAAAATTGCTGCTTCCTCGGGGTTGGACCAGAACAATCTGAACCCTTCCAGCTTTTATTCCCAAGAACTCAAATTCGAGATCGACGAGGTCCAGTCGCCTGACAATTCAATATGGGAGTCTTTGCTCGCTGAACAGATCGACTTGGGGGCTGATTTCTTGATCTCTTCACCCATGAGCAGTAGTGTTCAAGCAATGCACGGGCAGAGTCTGCCAGGATGTTCGCCTCCTTCATGCGATTCGTTTCAGATTGACTCTTTGAGCACCATACATAAGGAGAGGGGTCAGAGGCCACTTCATAAGATCGTGAATTCTCCAACAAATCATTTTATGCAGCCGGAGAGTCTTGCACTGCCAACTATGGATGAGTATCACAGAGATGGTTTTAAGGGGTATCCGTCTATGAAGAAGTCGGATGGGGGATGTTCTCCCGAGGGTTTTGAGATGCCGACGTCGCTTCCTGCAGTGTTGGAATGCTTGCCATTGTCAGATTCTTTGGGCTTTTGTGGGTCAGTAAATGAGGTGGAAACTCCAGGAGGTTCGCAGAATACCCAAGAGAGTGAAATGCAACAGATGGGTTCTTTTGCTGCTGCACTACTATTGGAGGAACAGCAGCAAGATCAACAAGAAGAAGAGAACCTAGATCATGGGACTCTCTCTACTGGGTCTGATCAGGTAACTCTCTCTCTCTCTCTCTCTCTCTCCACACAGAGAAATTGTTTCCACGGCGTTTTTTTTTTCTTTTTTACTAAACCGTTTCCATGGTTAGAGAGCAGAAATAAAGATAAAGGATTCAATGAGATCCTATTATTCTTCTCCACGTCTACAAGATATGATGGGATGGACAATCAAAATTCAATTTCAAGAATTGATCTTCAAAAATAAAGAAGGATTGATCTTAAATGGAAAAGTGATTACCAGCACATAAGCTCATCTCGCGTGGCATACACGAAGACGATCTCTTCATCAGAAGTCAATATTCCTAGATGATGTCAACCGTCTACTTCATTATGGACCATTCAAATAGGTCTTAGTTGAAAAAGTTTATACCTAATCCCTGCATGCTCATTTATCACATTATAACGGCTCATTTTAGAATATTGGGGATGTAGAATTATCGATCTTAGCTCAGGTTCACAGTTCATAAGAAAGGATCTCCCACACCCAAATTTCCTGTCCCCTCGTGTTTCCACACACAAAGAGTGGGGTGTTACGGTTTTTAAACAAAAAAAGTAGGTACCAAAATAAGTGGTTTAAAACTGTAAAAAAAAAAAAAAAGGGGTTCAAATGAAAAAAAAAAAAGAAGAAAGGTATCTGAAACACCAAATTAAAATATAAATAAATAATATGAGTCAGGCTATGGTGTAGCCATGTAGGGATACGGGGACACAATTTTGGGATCTCCTTCACCCAAATTTATCTATCCCCTTATGTCCCCACAACACAATCTTACCCATGCTTTTTGTTTTGTTTTGTTTTTGGGAGCAAATGTCCTATCGATGATTTGGTTCGACAGGAACATGATGACAGTAACCTTCAGCTGGTGCACCTCCTTCTTGCCTGTGCGGATGCAGTGGCCAATGAGGACTACATGTCAGCAAGGCAAAACCTCCACCATCTCAAACGAGTGGTCACGCCTCTTGGTAACTCAATACAACGACTCGCCTCCATCTTTGCCGATGCCCTCAGCACAAGACTTACAGCAAAAGTACTCACCACCAACCCTAATCCCGCCAGCCCAAAGTCCTTCTATCCTTGCCCTCCATACCCAGTGGAGCTCCTCAGAACTTATCAAATTCTCTACCAAACCTGCCCATACCTAAAGTTTGCCCACTTCACAGCCAATCAGATCATTTTTGAGGCCATTAAAGCTGAAGAGCGAGTTCATATTATCGACCTATCCATCATCCAAGGTTACCAATGGCCAGCATTCATGCAAGCCTTGGCCGCCCGACCAGGTGGTGCACCATTTCTCCGTATAACAGGAGTTGGGTCCCCACCAGAATTTGTAAGGGAGACCGGCCGGTGCTTAACTGAACTAGCCCAATCCCTTCACGTCCCATTCGAGTTCCATCCAGTCTCGGAGCAACTCGAGGACCTCAAGCCCCACATGTTCCAACGGCGTATCGGTGAGGCCCTGGCCGTCAATTCTGTTCACCTTCTCCACAAGGTCAACGGTAAATATCTTGGGAATCTACTGGGTATGATCAGAGACCAAGCACCAACCATTGTGGCCCTCGTCGAGCAAGATGCGAGCCACAATGGGCCTTATTTTATGGGCCGGTTCCTTGAAGCACTACATTACTATTCGTCACTTTTTGATTCACTGGAGGCAACATTTCCTGCGGACTCGGCGCAAAGAGCAAAGGTAGAGAAGTACTTATTTGGTCCTCAGATACAGAATATTGTGGGATTCGAGGGGCCGGAGAGGATAATGAGACATGAGAGATTGGAGAAATGGAGGAAGCTCATGGAAGGGAACGGGTTTAAAGGTGTGCCTCTTAGTGCAAATGCTTTGACCCAGGCAGAGATGTTGTTGAGTTTGTATCCTTGTGGTTGTGCCGGATATAGGTTGACCCAAGACAAGGGTTGCTTGCTGTTGGGGTGGCAAGATAGAGTCCTCCAGGCTGCTTCTGCATGGCGTTGTTAATTTCTCTCTGCATACGTGTGTGAATTTTCGTTTCGTTTATTAGAGAAGGGTCTCATGTCTCTAATTAGTAATTACGCCCCTGCAAAATTGCAAAGACTTGGAATGTCTCTTTGTACGAAATGACCTTTGATTATATTAATTAATTAATTTATTAATGATTAAGAGAATTTTAATTGGGTTCATATCCTAATTTATTTGAGATTGGCAACCCATAGATCAGAACAGATACCACTGCTCTGTAAACAGAAGAATACAGGACAAAAGAAAGAGTAATCTCAGGATACTCTACCTGAGACTCTCATGCTTTATTTATATGATTCTTAGTTACATGAACAAATTTAACTAAGTTAACAACCTAGAACAGAATCTATTACAACTTCTGCAACTGAATAACTACTCTTAACATTCCCCCTCAAGTTGGTGGGGGGAGACTCCATCATTAACTTGGATCTAAGAGAAGAAAATCATTGCGAAGACAAAGGTTTAGTTATGTGGAAACCTAAATTTGGAATCATATGCAACAAAGAAGAAGAGAGAAAATAAAGGAAACAACCATCACACAAAGAGAATAAGACGATTTACGTGGTTTGTCTTGAAGCCTATGTCCACGGGTAAAAATAGAGAATAGCTTTCACTATAATCGAAAATAGAGATTACAATGAACAGTGCAGTGGCATAGAAAATTGAGAAACTCACAAATATAAACCCCAAAAACCCTAATCTCCAAGGGTCGGATCTGGACTCCAAATTGGATACAAAAATGGGTCAACGTCAGCATCATAATATCTAATTAGCTCACAATTATTCTTCTTGTATAAAAATCCATAGTCGGTTGTACCTTTGATGTACCTTAATATTCTACAAACAGCTTCTATATGAGTTTTTTTGGTTCTTGCATGAATCGATTAACCATTGCAACTGCATATGAGATATTAGGTCAGGTTAATGTCAGATAAATCAGGCTACTAACAATTTTAATGTATATCACAGTATCCTTTAAAATATCACCTTCGTTAGCTCTTAGCTTTATGTTAGTTTTCATTGGTGTTGATATTGATTTGTGGTCGATCATACTAAATTTCTATAAAAGGTCTCTTATATATTTTTGTTGACATAAGAAGAGACATTCCTTGACTTGATCAATTTCAAGTCCTAGAAAATGTTTGAGCTCCCCGAGCTCCTTCATCTGAAATTATACCATTAGATTTTTCCTCATGTTGCTTATCTCTTCAACATCATCTCATGTGACAATTAAGTCATCAACAAAGATGAGCATAATTGATAGTTGACAATATCTATCTTTTACAAATAGGCTAGGGTATGCAAGAGTGGCTGAGTATTTATTCTATAGTAAGAATTTGGCAATCTTTCTGTACAAAGCCCTTGGTGTCTACTTCAGTCTATAGAGAACTTCTCATTGTTTACACATATAACTTGGTTGATCCTTGCTCTTAAACCCTTTAATTTATTCTATATAAATGTCTTGATCAACCATCCCATGAAGGAATGCATTTTTAACGTCCATCTACCATAGTTTTCGGGATTTACTAGCAGCTAGGGCTAATAATAGTACACGAATCGTCGTGATTTGGCTACAGAATTGAATGTCTCATCAAAATGAAGCCCATATTGTTGAGAAAATCCTCAAGCAATAAATCAAGCCTTGTTTCTTTCTATAGATCCATCTGGGCAAATCTTCATTTTATAAACCCATTGGCATGACATGGATTTGATGTCCTTAGGCTTTGATACCAAATCTTAGGTCCGATTTTGCTTTAGAGCCATAATCTCTTCTTCCATGGTTTTTTGTCATTCATTACTTTTGCATGCTTCTCTATATGAAAGTGGCTCTTGAATATCATCAATCTTGGCCAAAGTAGCATCAATTTACTTTGGATTTGGATTTCTCATTCAGATAGAATGGCTTACCTTTTGGCCATCATCAACTTCCAGTTGATTTGGCCTTGCCTTTTCAAGTGTTCTTGACTGATGAACACCATCTTTCCAAGGGCTAATGTGATTTCTTGGTGAGGATGGTGGACTATGTCATTCTCAATTTTCTGGTTCACTTGCTTGGACACCATCTTTCTCTTTAGCCTCCTCAATCTTCAATCTTAGTTGAATGTCATCCTCTAAGTCTTTAGATCTTGGTAAAGTAGCTTTCGGTGATCACAACGATGAGGCTTCATCAAATACAACATTCCAAGAGGTGTAACATCAATTAGTAGTGAGATCACTATGGTATCCCATGAATATGCTTCATAATTTTTTATTATCAAACTTGTTGCGTAACTGATTTGGTATAAACACATAGCAGATGCAACCAAAAACTCAAAAATGTTTTATTGTAGGCTTAACCTTCTAAAGCTTCTCGAATGGGGAGATGAATCTTGACTTCAATTGCAAAAGATAATTAATTATGTAAGTAGTTATTTTCATTTTTTCCCAGAATTGACTTAGCATGTTATTGGTGTGCAACAAGCTTCGACAAACCTCCACAAGATCTCGATTCTTTCTTTCTACCAACACATTTGGTTATGAAGTTCTTGGATAAGTTAATTGTCATCGACTTTCGAATTCTTTTAGATAGTTTGAGAACTCTTCTGACATGAATTTTTCCCCGTTATCCGTGTGAAGGTAATAAATCTTGTGGTAGACTTCTCTTTCAGCTTTTTTTTTAAAACTCATTAAACTTTGAGAAGACTTCTAACTTTTCTTTTAGAAAGTAAATCTAGATGTACCTTGAGAAGTCGTCAATAAAGGTCACCATCTACTTAATTCCACTGACTGAAACTTGTGTCACTCATCCAAATACATCTAAGTTGATAAGTTTTAAGGGCCTCTTAGTTCAAAACTTTGATTCCGTGTATGGTAGTTGGTGAGCCTTTCCATACTGGAACCCAACACTTACTGTATCCGTTCGAACTTCTAAATGGGAAAGACCCTTAAACATTGGTTGGCTCATCATTTTCCTTAGCTTATTGAAACACACATGCTCTAGTCGAGTGTGCCATAGATTTGATGTCTCACTTTGACAGATATTCTTGAATAGGCTGATTCAGTCGACATGACGTAGACAAAGTATAATCTACATCTCGTGATGATCGACTTATCAGGCAATTTCAAAATTTGATAGACACATCGTTTGGGCCAAATACAACAAAATTTTCCAATGATGTTAATTGTGATATATATAGTAAGTTATTTATCATACTTGGCATGTGAAACATATTCTGTAGTTGGGCTTCCTTCTTGATAAATTGGAAATGCAAGTAACTTTTCCTACGTGAGTGATTAGAAGTTGAACATTATTTTCTATGAGAACCTCTTTGCCACCTTTTCACTCAACCAAACTCAAAATTTTTGATTATTGTCATATGGTTTAAAAATCTCGAGTCAAAATCTAGTCCATATCATAGTTGATAACTTTAGGATTAGAGACTGTATGTATTGTCTTTTCACATTCTTCGACAACAACACTAAATGCTAACTCATGACTCCCCAACATCATAGAATTTGTTGCATCTGAGGTTGTCATGTTAGTTTCCTTAACTATTGTCAAGGATGCTTGTTATTCCTAATATTCATCGCTTCACTTTGGAGACTTATCATGGCTGCTGAGTTTCTTTTACTCATATTTTTCTTTTGGAACTAGTAATCATGAGCAAAGTGATATTTCTTTTTGCAATTATAGCACTCGATGCTCCCAAAGCTTCTTTGTTGTGGATCATCATTGCTTCTACTTTGTTAGATCCCTATGGCTGAGTGCTGTTTTTAAGCTACTTAGACTCTACGGTCTTTGCTTTCTTTGTTTTTGTGATTGCTTTGCCTTTTCGGGTGAAAATTGTTTCTTCTTCATCTTTTATAGATACTCTAACCATTTTCTGGCTAGAATTTCTTAATTTTCCAACAAACTCTCTAACTCCATGAGAGACGGTTGAGTTGGCCATCCTCTTATAGCTATCATAAACCTACTGTATTCTTGTTTTTGCCCTAGAGTTATAATGGGTCTCACCTTGCTCTTGCTAATCTTTTATTCTGTATCTAGTTGGGAGATTTCATTGCAGAGAATTATTATCTTCATAAAGTATTGACCAATTGTCATCGCCTTTTGTGTAACTATCACCAACACTACAATAAAAATGGCCTTTGCCAACATTTTTAAATGCTATTTTGAGCCGCGTCGAGAAAAGTCAAAAACTTTAGCCAGCGTTTTTAAAGTGTATGTCTAAATAGAAAAATATATATATGGTACTTTAGACAATATTATAAGCACTGTCTAAAGTGTATTTAAATAGAAAGAAAAAAAAACCATCAATTTTTGGAAGATGTTCTTGTGACTTCAACTTGGTTGAAAGATGAAGAATTCATGATGAATGTATATTGTTTGATATGTCTTTCACTTGTAAGTTCACTCCATCCACATAATGTTGCAAGTTGCAATAACATACATTTCGGAACATGGAATAAATGGTTGAATTAATATACTTTTACATTATCACTTATCTTTGCAAATGGATATGGTTCATACTTTACTTCAACGTATCCATATCTTGGACAGTAGTGATTGAATATACCCAAGGACTATTACCACCAGGCTATGGATTAGAGGCCACTGGATTGGAATCAGTTTTTCTATAGATGGGCATGATAGAGTGATGCTCGATACAACAAGAATTATCTCCTGTATTCACTGATAGAACATTACAATCCAACAATTTGCAGGCATGATCAATAATTAGTATAGATAAACAAAGTACATAGTTCTTGCTCTGTTTGTGAAATAAATAATCCATGCATTTCTTGCAATTTGGTTTGAATTGATGTGGAAATTAATACAATGAAAATGTATTCCTGCAGATGGGTCCTTAGTCTACCTCTTTACAATCCATCAAAAACAATGCTTTGGAATATTGTTACCATATACAATATTTTCAGCCATTGTTTGTAAGGATTAAGATTGCTACAGTTGTATTTTCTGCTGAATTCCTTAATTTTGATCTTAGTTCTAAGTATATATCCTAGGAGTTCTAGACAAGACTATCTATTCTTCAAGGTAGTGTATTGTTTTTTGATTGACCTGTTCTTTCCACAGTCAGACAATACCCTCAATGTTATCAAATGAAGACCCACCAATAATATAGAACACCATCCTGTTAAACTTCTTATAAAACATGCCTAGCAATCATGCATTGCATGTATTCCTTCACCTAGTAAACTTTAAGAGCAAAACGACCTCAAACTGAGTGTTGCAAGAACTCTTCTAAAAGAATGAAGTTATCAGCATTGGGCACACACTGGTTTTAGACACTCCCCAGATTATTGAGTGATGCTACTAGATTTTCTTTTCTCTTTTTGTCCCTTCTTCTAAACATAAATGAACATCTAGACATCATAAAGTTCACATGTTCCCATAGAAAATGTCTAGGTGGATATCTTAAGAATTTTACAATTATTTATGACACGTAGATGAATAACAGGATCCACGGCCCATTATCGAACAATAAATACCTTTCTAACAAGTCCCCAAATTCCATATTTTTTCAGATCACTGAGTCAGAGTCCCCAACAAGCATCAAAATTATGACTCCCATGTCCATATTCCTGCTACATTGAATCAACCGGGGGACTCAACTACCAACAAAGAGATCTCAAGAAAATTTGGGAGTTAACATGGTTTCTAATCAATAAGCATTGGCATAAACTCCATTCAGTCTCCACATATTGCACTGACTGTGGTGTAGAGAAATGAGAACTGATTCATTAATAAGCCACATCAATGGCACAATTATGATTCTTCTATCGAATAGAGAAGACCAAAAACTAAAATACAGGAAACAATATGGAAATAAAATGTAACACTTCCAGATTTTGACATCTCAATAGAAGGCCAAATGCATCAATTATTGAAGGATTTACTAGTCCAATGCAAGGGAAAAAGTGACAATCAAACTTACCCACAAAGCACTAAGAGACAGAATGTAGGGACAACCACATGGGACCATATTTTCCAACATTAAAGAGTTAAATTTTTCATATAGAATTATGAAAACAAAACTAACAAATCCATAATACCATTAAATTAAACAAGAAGTAATTCTTGGTTTGGCCATGATTCACATTAATATTGAAAAAGCCAAATTTCCCATATGAAGTAGAGATAACAACTTATAGTTTTATGGTTATGTTCCACAGGTATAACTCTTCTTTTGGAATTCTTAAAACAAGGCTTACCAAACCAGACTTTTCATCATATGTGAACTCTACTTCCTCTGTATCAACTGATATTCGCTTGGGCCTAGCTGTTGAATAGGCACCAAATACGCCAGTAGGTGCAAATGAAGCCCCGTTGGACAATTCTTTAACAGGAACCACTGTAGAACTTTCATATTCCAGGGGTTTCACTTCAATGGGCAGAGATGAGTTAGGAAGATAAACAACCTTTTCCTGCAATGTGTATCACAATGATTCATTAATAAAAACCAGATATGATGGCTAATAATATTTCTAGGACTTATGTTTCACTTTGATGGCTAATAATGAATGTGTAGTTTTCTTTAACATGGATTAACCTGTTAGCAAATCTGAAGACAAGAAATTGACAAAAATGGACAAAATTGTTATCCAGTGAAAGCAAAGAAGCAAGCCAAACAAGCAGTACCGATACTGAGTTATGAGCTCACTTGGCTGCATCTTGTTTTTTCAATGCAATCCCAGTGGCATCCATCTCAACTGATTTCCATCCATTGTCAATTATAACACACTTTGGGGAAATTCCGCCTTTCCTTAAACTGCAAAAGTACCAAACTCTGTTACCCTGTGATATGGGAACCATGTCATGGTGAGAGGTAATCATGATAAGGATACTTATACTTTTCTAACCCTTGCTTCAATCCCTCTGCAGTAACATCAGTATAGAATGCATCCCAACACCAGCCCAACCAGTTGAGCATCTCGGGCCTCTAACACCCCCCTCCAAAAGAATAAAAAATAAAGAAAAAGACACTACAAAAAATTTGTATCACGAGAAAATGTATGTAAGTGCTTCAGCTCAGTATTTTTAAACAGAATAGCTTCTTGTTTTCACAATGAGAAAATGTCTGTGAGTGATTCTCAATAGTCCTGCAGAAATTTGAAATATAACCATATCAAAAACTGACACTAAGGTAACTTTAGATCAGTGTCAATACAGATCCATGGTTGGAAAGATCTTTTTTTTTTAGTATCTTTTTAAAAACTGATTGCCCATGCTCAATGCTTAGAGATGGTATGCATAAAGAGGAGTGATGCTATCCATATTAGTTGACATTTTCTACTACCCACCATGAGTGCAAGCAAATTAAGTACTAAATACAAATAAACAAGGTCGAGTTAGCAAAAGGTATTGTTGAGTTGAGTACTATGTCCGGTATATGGACTATTAGATGTGGAAAGAGATTAAAAAAAATTAAGTAACTAACATTTCTTTATTCTTAGAAGATTATAAAAAAGGATAGTGTTTGCTAATGTAGAATAATGAAGTCTTCCTTTACCAGATGAAAATTTTGATTTGGCAGCCTGGCAGCTATATATATTAGAATAGAGCTTCCGACAGAATGGATCTCTCAATGCAATGTCTGATCCAGGCAGGCATGAGCAATAAAATTTCTAAAACATGGAATGGATGATAAGCATTGTTTCATAATTCAAACATTACTTTACTGCATTCATGGTAACATAAAATGGGTCTGATCCTGCTGCCATGAATACCAAATGGCTTCTTTCAAACACGCTAACTGCAGGATCTCCTGAAATGCACCAAGAATTGGTAATAAAAAGATATAAACCACCTTCCAATACAAGAATGTTGGGAATAAAAATAAAACAGCCAAATGTCCTTTGTCTTACCACTCTCCAAACACATCTCCATCTCATATTTTGTATTCCCTTGAAGAATAGCTCTGAAGTCTCCCTCGATAATATGTAAGAAAACAGTATACACTGCAGAATGGTACCAACCATCTTCAGTCTTCTCATGGGATTGTGACCCATTAAGTCCTTCAATAATGAAAAGCTGTGCCTCAAATGAGATATCCTTGCCTGAAGAAGCCATCATCTGTTTCATCCACCATAAATTAAAGTGGAAAATAGACATGAAATGCAATCCCCTGTACAGTAAGAGAAAAAAAATCAAAACAGAGAAGCAGGGATTATTCATTTCACAAAGAGAATCCAGCTCTTTTTCCAGTTATTTGGCACATATATCAGTAACAATTTGCAGGCATGATCAACATATCCATATCATACTTATCACTGTATGATAAGTATAGACTTTCTAATGAAGAGAGATTATATAGTGGGCATATTCGCAGACTACCATCACCTAGATCGTTCTTACTTAAATCCAACATTTTTAGATTCCTTGCTCCACATAATGCTGCACACAGGTATATAATGAGAGAAATTAGGGCACCAGGTGACTTCAATTAGAATAAAATGGGTTTGAATTTAAAATTTCATCTAACCCCTGCCCATTTGATTCCATGTTAAGTCACCTGGTTTCGGACACCATCTAGACAGAACATCTATTTCAAAGAAAAAAAAAAAAAGAAAGACGAGAGCGAAGGGAGAAGAGACAGGAAAGAAAGAAGGGGGGGAGAGCAAAGAGAGGAGATGGGGAGGAGATAAGAGGGAGAGAGAGAGAGAGGAGTGAGAAAGAAGAGAGAAGAAACTAAGCAGAGAGGCGAGGGAGAGAGGAGCGAGAGAGAATGGAGAATAAACGGTAGAGAGAGAAGGGAGAAAAGATAGAGAGTAGAGAGGCGAGGGAGAGAACTGAACCAGAGAGATAGAGAGAGAAAGGGGGTTGAAATGAAAGAGAGTAGAGAGATGGGAGAGCAGAGCCGAGCCGAGACAAGAGAGATAAAGAGAGAAAGTGGGAGGAAAAGAGCATACCTTGAAGACGTGATTTCGCTCCCGCTTCCGCAAGAATCAGAGAGGCCTTTGATCTAAGGGGATATTGAAGCCCTAGAACGAGGCCTCTCTCTCTCTCTCTCTTCTGTGTAGAACCAGGGAGGGAATACGGAGACATAAAAGCCCGAGAACGAATGTGGGAGTGGGTGAAGCAGGAGGGAGATTTGGACAAATTTCTCTCTTTCGCGGGAGCAAGGCGAAGGGGTGGGATTTTTGTAGTATGCATACCCAGTGTCTGAATTTTGCAAGTAGAGTGTAGGCAGCGTTTTTAAAATGTTAGCTATGGTGATTTTGCGGATGAAGTATAGCCAGCGTTTTAAAAATGCTACCTATGTTAAATATAAATTACAATATTTTTAAAATGTTATTTATTCTATTTACCCTATCGTTTTGTTATAAAAATGCTCTATAAAATTACACCTTTGACAACATTTGTACAAAAACACTGCCTAAAGCATGTTATTAAAAACCATTTTTGTTGTCACGCCCCAAAATATGAGAACAAGCATTCTTCTCCCAAATTGTTTATTTCCCCATGTTCCTAGATATAGTTTTGGGTGTATAGGGTTAAAACCGTAAAATTGGTTTTTGAAAAAAGTATCACGTGCCAGCCTTTGTGTCTAGGAACATGGGGGAGTAGACAATTATTTGGGAATAGAACATTTTCTCCCCCAAAATATATGTGTCACCACTCAAAACCTAAATTTTTTGATAGAAAATGTAATCAAACATATCTAAATTTGTATCCAATTTCATTTAAGTAAATAAATACGATTATGGATCTTACTTTTAAATATCTATAGATATCATAATTCATATATTGTATTTGATTAAGTAAACGAATAAAAATACAGATATATCTATATCTTCTTCGAATTTGCTTTATTTATATCCATACTTTCGATTACAATTGCAAATTTATAGACCATAGACTCTAAACCCTAAAAATAGAAACATCCATAACAGATTCGAATTCCTACTACATTGGTAATTTCTAAAAAGAGAAAAATAACTAAAAATATATTTTTTTAAATCGACTGAAAACCATCCTATAATTCTTAAAATAATTCAATAAGATCTTCTCAAAAAATTTGCATCAAAGATTCCCCAAAATATGTGAAAATATGAAACCTCTTGAAATTAAAAATTTAAGAAAAAGTTATTGATTGAGGGCCTCAACAATGGATTTTAGGGGCCTTATTGACCTCAAACAAAAATTAAATTTTGGGACAACATAAAGATTATTGAGCTGATTGTTTTGAGTACTTAAATTTGAAATTTGACAATGGGATAAAAAGTTATGGCCGTTTAAAGTTTAGGGGTCATTTTTTATTCCTTATGATCAAATTGCTCTATGAACTGATTTGCAAGTTGTTGCAGTGCATCAATTATGTACAACTTCAGACAACTAATTGGAATCGAAATGTTAACCCAATTTGGGAATTGGATTTTGGCATAAAGTCAAGAATTTTAGATCTCTCTGTCTCTGTCTCTCTCTCTCTCTCTCTCTCTAATTAAATAAATGGAAGAGAAAAGTGTTTGCAGCACTTTTTTTCCCATTCTCTTTGGAAACATAACTGTAACTATTAGATATCTATACTACACAATTAAGAAAATTTGCAGCGACCAAAACAACATCTCTTCATGTCAATTCCATTGCGATGGATGTGGACCATTGGGAGCATTATTACCTAGTTCACCACATAAGATCCAATCTAACCATATAAGAGTTCTCCAAGAAAAAAAATCAATATGATCAGATG
>JAOXJP010103312.1:0-28311 GCA_025762735.1 Platanus orientalis | reverse complement strand
ATATATATATATATATATATATATATTAGTATATATGCTAAATCCAACTAACTGGATATCCGAATTTGCATCCGAAATCCGATTATATAATCAAATTCGAATTCGAATTCATTTGTTAAACATCTGACGGATATCCGATCGGATATCGGATGCACATAAATTTAATCGGACAGGATATCGGATGTACATATATCTGATCCGAATCCGCTCCGTTTACAGCCCTAACCTTAAGCATCAACTTTGGCAGCCCTGGCTTAAGTTCATTGTCAATGTCATTTGGTGAGATTTTTCCTTCATTCAAGAAGCCTCACCTAGATGACCTTTAAAAAAAGGGATTTTAATTGGAAGAGAATCTGGGTTAATTGGTTCTTTGGTATATGTTCTACAATCACCATAATGCTAGCAAAGGATCTGACAAGCATTATTTGGGGGAAGGGGTGAGGAGAAGAGTGACCCTCAAAACATGATTTCTTGATTATTTCAACAAACAAGGCTGACTAGTATTGTTAATTTGTTTTTGTTTTGCTTTTATTTATTTATTTATTTTGATGAGCAAAAGAAAGACTTTATTAATGAAGACAGGAAAGAAAGAGTTTAAATTAGCTCATGAAGAGAGGATGGAAACTGCAATGACCATTTATTAATTCTGCACAAGCTCATGAAAGCCTTTTAAGGGATTATTCCTCTACAATCTTTTAAAAAAAAAGATTCTCCTTTTATGTTTATTCTAATATATTTCCTTATTTATCAAAAAAAATCTACCCTATTTTTTTTACACCTCATGGAGCCTAATACTGAGACACCCTTCTTACATTTTTTTTTTCAAAGTCCAAGGTTTTTTTTTTTTTCTTCTTCTTTTGATAATAAAGTTCAAGGTTGTTCATGGTCATGTTCTCATGTACAAGGGTGACATAGTGACATAGAAGCTTTCTCACTCCAAAGTCCAAATGGTCTTGTTCTAATGAGTTTTGAGTGTATTTCCTATTCCTAGTGCGTTTTATCATTTCTTAAAATATTAATGCATGGATAGTACTATGTAAAGTTTTTCTTAAGTTCCCAGAAATTACTGCAAATGTTTCACATCTCTGGAATGATTGAAACTCATGTGACACCAACATTTTAAACCTTGTTTTGGTGCTTGATTGAAATTAAGTGACGATGGTAGCAGCTGAGGGGATCTTGGATAGGTTGAGTTTGAGGTGTTTATAAAATAATGGGGGTTAGGTGCAGTTCTCTTATGCTGTACCCATAGATTACACAAGTCTTTAAAGCTAAAATCATGTCAGTTTGGAATGGATCCAACTTCTTTAAAAGCTTGAGTCTCTGATACTTTAGAGATAGAGGGAGATGTAACATTGTTTGATAGCATGAGAGTGTCACTCCCTGGTGATTCCGCCCCAAATTTAGGAATAGAATAAGTTTCTCTTTCTCATTCAGTTAAAAAAAAAATTGAAAGCTTTTTCTTGTGGCTGATATATCTTTACCTGATTGTGTCCAGTTGTCCAGTTTTGAGGAACAGAGAGAGGACTTGCATTGGTTCAGAATTTCACACCATTGTCCCCCCCCCCCACCCCCCCGGTTCCAGTAATGTGCCATTCTTTTTTCCAAATTCAACAAAATTGGGTAGATCTACCATTTATAGCATCCAATTCAGCATGTGTTTGTCATAACCTGTGTAGGCTCTTATAAGACTTGTTCAATATGCCTGATATTTTCATTACTGAAAGCCTAGCATAAGCATCTGGAAACAATAGCTCAAATTCAACTTAATTGCTACAATTTTGAAAGATGTTGTTTGCCATATTAATCTTGTCTATAAACTGCAGGTTGAAGGCTGAAAGGACACAAATTAATTGCTAGGATTTGGAGAAATGGATTTAGCTGACTCCGTTGGAGTATGGGATAAACTTTCTCAATTTTGGCTCCCTTGTAGACTGAAGTGTGGGTGATGGTGAAACAGTTTAACAATGTACAGAGTAAAATGCAGGCACAGCACTAGCTTGCTTGTGGAAATTGAATTCATTGATTACTTGATTCTCAATGGTTATAATGTTCGAGCTTGTGATGAAAAAGAAAAAACTGTAGATTTTGGTGCTGAAAATTGCAAGTTCAGAGTCATGTAGTCTTGTGCTTAACACAGAGACAGTGTAGATACTTTTAGAGGTAAAAAGGACTTTGCATTTGTGTATCAAACTGGTGCAACATTTCTATGGTTAAGGAAATTGTCACATGCTCTTCCAACTTTTTTAAGTGTTCTGTCTTGTTCAGTATCCTTATTTATACTCTTGTATTTTTAGTGTGGGATATTTATTATGGCATTTAATGTCTTTGGAATGCGATGGAATAGGTTTGTTGTTCATTTACTTATAAATATGGACCTTAAATTTTCTCTGGGTTTGACAGTTGATTAAACCCTGACATGCACCCACCAACCCCAACCCCTCCCCTTAATAATAAAAAATAAAAGAAGAAGAAGAAGAAGAAGAAGAAGAAGAAAATTAAAAAGAAAAAGAAAGAAAGAGATCTTTGCACGACCAATGCTCAACCAAGTCTTCTACTTTTAGGTATGATGCTGCACTCCAACAAATTTGAAATTCCCTCCCATTTTATGTTCTTTTTTGTAGCCAAGTAATTCACTGGTCAAAATTAGTTGGACTGAACTAAGTTTCAATATTTTAATAATTTTATCTTAATGTTCTATATCATGCACTGCCGTGCTCTACGTTTATTCTAGAAAGTGGTATAGCTCTCGTATCTTTCACCATATCATGGACTGAATTTGTTAATCTTGATTATGCTTGTGGTTCTACTGGAGGAATCCTGCTAAATTTGTACTCAGATTTCCTCAAGTGGTGCTTCATCTAAGGTGGGTCCAGTTGCTTCTGTTAACCATAGATCCCCAAGTTATGAAGTTGGATCTTGAAAACACAGGGAGCTTTCACTATCACCAATATTCTGGAAGGTAGAGGATGTCGATCTTTTTCTACTTCTTGTCTGAGGATGCTAGATAGGAAGTTCCAGGATGCGCTGACATTAATCTCATCACTATTCAATTTTGTGATAAGATAAAAGTCTTTTTAAACTGTATAGGAACTTATATTCTTTTGTTCTAAGAGTATCAAGTTTGACTGCTGGTATGGTATTTGAGTGTGCCATTCAGTTTCTTGTGTTCAGAATATTGATGGGATTTATACTTTTTAAAATTTCACTTTAGTTAGGAGTCTTTTTATGTTATTCTTGGTGGTCAAGGTTTGTCTAGGATTAGTAGCAGAGTTTTGTCTATAAGTATGGAGAAAATAAAGTTTATTTTGGTTGAAGGATTCAACTGTGTGAAACCTTGGGTGATCTATGTAAGTGCTTCTCTTCATATCAATTTCTTCTTTCTTGATTCTATCCTATTCTTTATTAGTTCTTTTGTTTCTTTGCTACTGATTTTTGTGTTATCTTAACCACACTTTTCTTCATTATTGCAATCATATGACCAGCCTAAAGCTCTTCCCTTTTCATTTTGTCACCCATTTTTCGCTTTTCATCTACTAAATTTTTTATTTCTTGTTCTCTTAAACTCAACTTTTAAAATCTCATAAACCCTATTCTATTTCACTAAATGAGAACCCTCCCAGTCAACCTACTAAAATTTCTTGTATTCGGTTCTAGATTCATTTAATCTTTAGGCTATCTTACGTCAATTTGGTATGAGAGCAAAGTTTGGAAGGTGGTTTAAATATTGGGAGTAACTTTGTTTCCTTTTGGGAAGGTAATCAAAGTTCTGATTAGTGACATGTTTGAAGAGAATTTGTGATGTGGACATTAGAGCAAGGTGGGGTCCACACTTGGCCTTGGTGAGGTTTATGCATAGATCGATTTATTGAAGATGCAATGTTATGTCGTTTAGCATAGATCTTCTAGGGGGGTAACATTTATTTTATGTGTCTATGTAATAAGAAGGCCAATAGTGCCAAGATTTTGGTTGTGTTTTTAGAGTAATTCCTTATTTGGTGTTTAACCCACTTTTCAAGAGGACAAAATTTGTCCTTTTGGCATTTTTAGATAAGTTGTTCAGTTACCTTTCTAACAAGACCAAGATTGTGCAAATCCGATGTGATTTGAGAAAGTTATAACCAAATTATTGAGGGGGTATTAATAAAAAATGGATAGTGTTTTTTCTTATAAAGTTTTAAGTTTTAGTTGTTTTAATTTTAGGAAAGTGAGTTTTTTTTTTCTATTTTAGAAAACTTGACTAGCAAGTTAAGGATTTTAGGAAGTTTCTAATTTTGACAAGTTTTTAATTGTTTAAGCTTATAAGCCTACTTAAAGACAACTCCTCTTCATAAATTTACAATGAATGAATGAATGAAATTGATGAATAAAGAATTTTCTTGCTTTCTAGCTCTTAGCTAGTGTGTTCTTCCTTTGTGAAGTCTCAAAATCAGGTATGGTTTTCCCCAAAGGTGGATTCCTTAGGTTTATGCAAACTTGGTGGAGGTGAAGATCCCTTGTTTTGGGTTTGGAAAAGTTTCAAATCAGGTTTTTATTTTTTATTGTTTCCGCTACATCACTTTGAATTTGATTGATATTCTTGTCCGTCATTCTACATCATCTTTGGTATCATATCTATTGACCTGCATCAATTTGATTTCTAATAATTTTCTTGAGAAAATCTTATAATATACTGACTATATTGTGGATATTATGAAGAAAGTTTTGTTCTTCAATTCAAACAAGGGAACTATATTGATGGTGCCAACGCTCCCGTGCTGGGGTAGCTGCGGCATCTTTTTCCCCAAGGAAGACTATAGTTCAAATCCCTTCATAAGCAGTGCACAGTGGAAAGTTGCCTGCTTTGGGTTGGTTTTAGTTCTCCCTAGTGGGTCTGGGTCCCGTCTTGTGTGGTAGTGATGTAAGCCATAGCGGTGGCAAGACCAAAAAAAAAAAAAAAACTATATTGATGGTGCTAAATGGAGAATTGTTCTTTTAGAAAACTACAAGGTGCTGTTAGGTAAACAATAGATTGTTAAAAGGAAGACAACTGATGCAGCATGCATGTAGGTTAGTGGGTGTGTGCACAAGAGATATGAATAAAATTGATAAAGTAATAAATAAAGATAAACACTAATTCAAGTGACTCTTTAAGTTACATTCAATGTGCATGTTAAGAATTAAAGTCATACATAGCAATAAATAGAATCAAACTTAAACAATATGAAAAGAGTATCCGCTCACTTAAGAAATAAAAAAATGACAGGTTGCTGTCCAGTAAAATCTGATACTTTAGAATAGGTCAAAATTTGTCATAACAGAGGAGACATGTTGATACGGTAAGAGGTCAACATAGGCAAATGTAGAACATATATTACATATGAATAGGATATGGAATAGGTTGAGATAGGAATATTGTATTCAAGGAATTAGTAAATCAGCCACTAGATATATGCCAACAATCCCCTAAGATCACTACTTGATAGGATTCAACAGAAACACCAAAAGGGAACAAAATACCTTGAACCTGATGTAGCTCCCTTTGATTTTGACCTTATAATGGGAGACTACTAAGAAATCAACTTCAAAGTGGTTGAAATTCATGGGTTAGAAGAATTTTGAAAATCAGTATTCACAATACTTCATGCCGCTAGCCTCTGGAAGGCCTCAGGTATACATGGCTACGAATAAGATCTTATGGAGGGAACCTTCATCCAATAGGGTCGCTTATGGGTCTGTAGTACCCTAGAGAAATCAACTCAATCAAAGTCTGAGCAATATGAGTTCCGTAGCAGATCCACCAAAATTTGTTCAGCAACAGATTTTAATGCCTCACAAGGAATGGCCCTTCATGGGTTTAGAGGTCAATTTTTGGCAGGGTGTGATTTCCTTAAGTGTCGCTCAGGGGTTGGTATAACCCTACTAAAACCCCTCAAACAAATCCCTAGTATTTAGGGGAAGAGATTAATTCTCCCAAAATAACGTGAAACTCCCCTTTATCGCCTGAGTTAGTTAAAATCTGGTGGGACCCTCTATAGGGATGTTGATAGTGCATAAGGTGGGGTGAGATAGAATCACCTAAGACTCTCTTACAACCTCACAAAAGGCCTTAAATCGATTCTCAGGGGCTGAGGAGTAGTAGCCAATCTTGTATAGATGCTCCCTAGGTGCTGTTCACGCCTATCTCTAGTAGAACTTCAAAATTTTATGTCAAAAACATTAAAACATCTGGAGTTTGCTACAATAGTGATTGGCTACCCTTGTATAATCTTCTTGGAGTGCAGGATGGAGCAAAAACCCCAAAGAGAAGTTGTGATGGATGATTTCGTCCATGTATATGATCTTCAGCAGCAAACTCAGATAGAAAAATATTCTAAAAAAATCAAAACAGAGACGGGAAAAAAGAAACCTTTAACTCAAGGGGAAGAGAGTGACCTCCACCACAATCATTAAATTAGGTTTAACCCTAGAGCCATTCCAGGGTTTTAGTGTTTTTCAACTCGACAAGATGAAGTTAAGAAGACATAAAACGTGAGACTTTTTTTATAAGAGAGTCCCACAGCTAGGTTTACATAATAAAGTCCCTGTGTGGACTAAAATATCCCCCATGCCTAATTGCAAATATCAAAACTACTCCTCTACTAAAATAAATGTCAAAAATACCTGAATAACCAACAAAAGAGTCCCCCCCCCAGCAAGAGACATAAAGAGATTAAAAATAAAAAATAAAATAACAACTAAAATAGAGGTGAGCACGACCCAATCATTATCTCGGTCATGATGTCCGCATCATACTTATCCCTTTTTACTATTTCGGTATTTGTAGTAGAAAGGCAAGAGAAGCTGCAAATAGATTTCTTGTGGATTAGTTCTGAAGGGGCAAAAAAGTATCAGTTGGTAGACTGGAACCTGATATGCTGTCCAACTTTCCAAGGGAGCTTGGGGGTTAGATACTTGAGAAGGATGGATAGAGTTTGTTGGGAAAATTTGGATAGAGAAGAACAAGTAAGTTTTGGCAGAGGATGATTGGTGCAAAGTATGGAACCAAGGACCTTGGTTGAAACAGCAATTTGGTGGCATATAGCTATGGTTCCATCATTTGGAAAGGTAAGGCGAGAATTTATGAAGCTTTCCTTCCATTTACTGTCTGAGATTGAAAAGGCTGCAGACTTCTTTTTTGGATAGATTGGATTTCTTTCTATCTTCTTTGCTCTTGGTGGTAAATAGATAGGCCCTGGTTTAAGAATACTTGGAGACCTTAGACGGCCTATGTTCAGACATGCTATGAATCATACTTTATTGGACTTGATTTTTTACCTGCACTTGTCTATGATGTGGGAATCTTTGCCTACTTCTCACCTCATCTGGGAGTTCAAGGAATACTGTAGGTAACCTTTGACTATTTTTCACTGCATCTAGGTGATAATGTAGCATAACGTTCTAGAATGTCAGGTCGAAACAGCGTAGTTTTGAGGATTCATGTTTAGATGGTTTGACTTGCGTTTATACCAGTTGTCTTTCTTAATGGAAAATTGAAGAACTTGTTTTCATTTTAGATGGGCATTATCCATTACACCAAATTTGAAACATTGGAGAAGACTTGGCCATCCCAGATCCATTGGTCTTTAGCTGAGGAAGACGATGAAGAGAGCCCCTTGCATCATCAACACAGAATCTCAAAAGAGAAGGATCAGGCAGATTATTGAGTATCAGAAACTTTTGTATTTATCTTTTTTCTTTGTATGATAGATTCAGTAAAAAATTCTTAAAAAAATAAAATAAAAAGAAGAATACAAAGGGCTGTATGAGCCGTACAGCAAAAAAACAAAATATTTATGAAACACTAAGTAGTATACCCTCTCATTCGAAAACAAATTCTTGGAACTGTACTTCGTTGAACATATTTGAAATAGAAGACCAAGAAAAAGCAACACTCAATCTACAATTTTTTGCCAATTCACTCACCATCCCTTAAAAGATTCTACAATTGCACTCTTCATAAATACACTGACACTCTGCAGAGGGCAGAATTCCTCAGAAAAGTAGACATTTTCTCAGAAAATGATGACCAGGCAAGAGAAAGTTCAGCTAGAGTACAAGGCATGGGCCAAGCCATTCTGAATAGGTTCAAGAAGTGAGACCCAATCTTGTTGGAGAAGCTATAGTGTAGAAGCAAGTGATTAACTGACTCCAAACTTTCTTGACACAACACTAATGCTCACCAGATGGAACCCTCTTGAAGTTTGATGATCTAATTCTAGAATCTTATTCAGGACAGTACACCACATGAGGAACAAGGGATCTGTGAATTCCAATCAAACTTTAAAGGACACTTAGCTATTGTCACAAAGTGCTTAATTAAAGGATCTCCTGTTTTTCCTAGTCTTCTCTTTTTCTGTTGTCTCTTTATTTGTCTTTCTAATCTTCCTCGTCTTCTTTTGGTTCTTGTTTTTCCGTCTCTTTCTTTAGTAGAAATTGCAGTGTACTAGAACAGATGTAAGGAGAAAGCACGCTTCTATGGATTTTTGACATTGAGCACACCAGTTGGGAGACCCATTTCAATGATTACATTGATTCACCTATAATCAAGCCTTTACTTCTCTGGGGAAGTGGTACAAATGATGGCATTCATGGGTCCATTTCGTGGACTGCCATAAAGCCAACTCATCCGTAATCAAGCCTGTATATCTCTAGGGCAGTGATACAGATAATGGCACTCATAGGTCCATTTTGTCGACAGCCATTTTGGCCCACCAAAGCTTGTGGGTCTGATGCCCGTGGTTTACCATTTTTTTTTTTTTTTTTTGTGTGATGAATAATGATCCGAAGTCTGTTTTCCCAAAATAGGAAAATGGGAATGAGCGAGCATAGGTTCAAAAGATTTATTATGGAGATGGATATGCAAAAGCTTCAGAGTATGGAGATGCACAGGCTTCAGATTCAGGTTGAGGTTGAGACGTTTTAAGGTTTATGATCTGTGGTAGGAAGTTGTGATACCAATCTCAAGTTTCAGCTTATTAAAACAAAACCTTTTGTGGAAACAATGGAATTTACATGCAGGTATATTGGATTCAGCGCAATATCAATTCTTTACCGTGCCTGAAATCTTCATATTAAAATAATATTTTTATTTACATTGGGAAAAAAAAAAATCTAAGTATTGTGGTATGGAAGAATAATCCATAGCCCACCAGTTCAGGGAGCATTTCCTGGCACTATCACATTAACAAAGAACACACAGATCTAATAGTCTGTCTATGATGCTTCCTTCGATCCTCAATCCACAACTTTACATGTTCTAGAGGTAAACCTTGAAAGTCTTTCGTCTCAGGGGAAGCAGCTTCGCTACTATTTATCTCAGAACTTTGTCAAGGGCCGTATATATGTTCACAGAGAATACAGTGTTCAGAGATTAATCTGCCCATTATGGACCCTTCTTCAATCCTCAGTCCGCTACTTTGCCTGTTCCAGAGGTGAACCCCGTAAGTCTCTCGACTTAACTGAAGCAGCTTTGCTGATATCCATCTTGACATGGCATGATTCTCTGGCCGCCTGAAAAACCCACCAATCTTACTCCAATCCACTGGATAAAAAGCCATATGTGGTAAGACTGTGAAGGTAAAACCAGGTCTTTTCTCCACCCTCTTGACCACCCTTGAAACCAGGTAGGGACCATTATGGCCCCATTTGTTTCCATCAAAAGTGAGGGAGAACTCCTCAATAAACTTCAATAAAAGAGGGTGATTCTTGTCAAAGATTAGAACCGCATTGTTTAGTCGGGTCCAGGTCCCAGTCTCTAGATCCATGCTCTGTGCTCCGATTGAATTTCTCAAACCTGAAAGCTTCTTAAGGACTATGAAGTCTGTGTCCAAGTAAACGCCACCGTACTTGAATAAAACTGCAAGCCTGAGAAGATTGGATAGATTCTGAGCCAAGGGAATCTCACCGGGGTCCTTGTCCCCTTTCTTCATTTCATTGAACCAAGCTTCAGCTGGCGTGTTCTTAAAAAGAAAAGGCAAGTCTGGTGTGACTGCGAGCACTTTAAACCCATGATCATGTAATGGTTTTAGGGTCCTATTTCCATGTTTGGAATCCATAGTTCCTGAGAGAATCAACAAGCGTCCATAAGGGTGAGCTTTGAATAGGCTCTCCAAGGCAAAAAGTTCCCTTCGACGGAATGATCTTGCTGGTGAAATCCACGTCATGAAGAACTGCACATCGCACCCGCCGCCATCAAAGAACTTATGTGTCCGTTCTGCAAATTGCTGGGTCAACCCATTTGACCGGAATATCTCAAATTCTGACAACTTTCCCTTGAACCACATGATCCTTTCTTCCTCTGAGACATTGAAAGGAGGAATTAGCGAATTTCGGTCTTTGATATATGCCTCTTTGATCTCTTCTTTCACCGAAAGCAGCGAAACCGGTGAAGAGAATGACCTGAGTCGCCAAATGCTTTGATGGGATAGGGAGACCTGGGAATCAGTTTTTGCCTGTAAGGCAACAGAATGGAGGGAGAGATTGAAGATGACACTACAGGATGTCAGGATAATAAAGAAGAGAGCAGCTAAGGAGATGGTCGAGAAGATGGAGGATTTTGTGTTACCGAGTTGCTGTAAATTGATCATGGTTGCCAGAATTTTTCGCTGTCAGGAAAATTGGAAAGGATGAGAAGCTTCAAAATAGAACCAGAGCTGAAGAGGAGCAATGGTGGTGGACCAAAGAGAGAGACAGAAGGAACAAAGAGGTTTTGGTGGGTTTATTATCGCTGGGTTTCGTAATGAAGTCGTCTAAATTGGTATGCTTCCTCTGCATTGAATTTTCTAAACGTGTCCCTGAGTAGGGTCTCTTGGCCAACCGTCATTGACGCCAAGGAGAGAACATGAAGTCGAAAGGGTTGAAAATTGGAATCGAAGAAGATTTTTTATTTATTTTCTAGGGCCTCGTCTGGTTGCCTTGAATTGAATAGAAAATGTTAGAAAAGAAAATTACTCTAGGAAAGAAAAGATTGTAATTTTCTATCCTTCTGGTTGTTTGGTTGTCAATAAAAGGAAAAACTCGTGTGTTACAATTTTCATGAGAAAGGGAGGATTCTCAGGTAAGAGTTGTGTGAAAATAATATGGTAGCAGACAAGAAAATAGTTTGTTATGTGAAAATTTCGAAAATTGAGGAGTTTTCAAGCTTGAAAATGACTTTAGGTATCATCCGTGTTAATGGTGTCGGGGAATTTAGGTTTCCCGATATTTTTCATCCTTCGCCTCTGGGTTTGACTTTTTTGTATTCATTTGTGACAGCATATTTTTTCCAGGTTGGGTCGTTGATGATTCTGTTTTAGGCAAATGTTGCAATGAGCAAGGGCTCGTGAAAGTTGTTCAGCCATCAAACTCAAGGACTGATGTGGAAGAGAAGAGATTGAGGATAAGCTCAAGTCTCTCAGACCCCTTCAACTCTTGTATTGGCATGCATCTTCATGGAATTCGCCGGGGGATCCCACGGCTGAGCGCTCTTAGCCCGTTGCAAAGTTGGCCTTCGTATTATATTATTGAAGAGGATGCATTAATAAGGGTTACCTAATCTTTGGATGGAATATAGTATTCCAAGGTATAATTATTGGGCTATTTTATTGTTCACCTGGAAACGTAGGCAAGTTGTTGGAAGGTCCATATTGATTCACAAATATGCTATTCCTATAGTGGGCTTCATTTTTTTTTTCACTTTCTTTTTTGTTTGGAACTATTGAATATGTTGTGGATGCAAAACTTTTCTGTACCTGATTGGCGGGAGCAGGCCCAGGCCAGAATTCTTCTTAGTATATTGGGTTTTTTTTTGGGTAATGGCTTCTTAGTATATTGTTGAATATGAAGCATGTTAGCCTTGAGTTGGTGTCAACGAGCCAAGCTTAGCTGAGCCTTTTACCCTGCTCAGCTCAGCTCAGGCTCATCACACAAGGCTCAGCAGACTTGGCTAAGGCTTATCCTGAGCCTGAGGTGCCAAGCTCGGTCTCAGCCCATTAGGATTGAGTCTAGCTCAGCTCATGCTCTGTTCACCAAACTCAAGCTTACATTTTTATGTCCGAATCTTCCAACCCAATTGCTCATGAGCCAAATCTACAAATAAAGGTAAAAGGTATAGTTGGAACAGCAGACCCAATAATACATTATACATATCACTTAGCTAAACGAGCTCAATTGGAGGTTCAGGCTTAGCTCCGAGAGATTGAAACAAGACTGAAGCTCTCGGGTCATTGACAACCCTAACTTGGCCATCCATCATAATTAATGATCCCATCTCTGTCACCATGTGGTCCACGAGACCTTCACATCATACTTCTTGGGCGGTGCAATTGGGCTGAGAATTGTGGCCCACTTGTACATTAGGTGCATCACATGTACAGTGGGCGGATTTACCTTAATTCTGAGGTGGGTTATCTGCTATCCAATTCACTCAAGCTTGGATGGAGGCTTGTGATGATGTGATGAGCCTGGTTCAGAAACCGGGGTACCTCACTGTAACATTGTTGGAAACGTGATTGCACAGCGGGTGACCCACCCGGTTTATTGTTTTGTGGCTTCAATTTCCTCTTTAAAACGCATAATGTTATGTGAGTGGTCCGATACAGTTTGATTTTTGGGGCGGCTCACACAGGACGTGGGATTGTTGATTAAGGCTCTGGAACTGGATTATGGGGCTCGAGCCACTTTGTTATAGAAATAAATGATAAGAACTCCCCGCGGCCCCCCAAATAAATAAATAAATAAAATCCTTAAGTAGACAACACGTTCAAGTCTTCCATCAGGGCGGTGGTCCATACTTTCATGGCCATATACATTTGACCGTTAATTAAGTTGAATATTTGGCTCGATAAGAAAGACGAGTGCAAAAGGTCGTTTCCTCCCTGCAACTAGAATTTGTAGCAGCCTAGCCCTTCCCCTATCGCACCTTGGGGGTATTAGTAAAGGACTTTTGAAGTTTGTGAGAGTATTTGATGTTGTAAAGGGTATTCATGTTTATCGTTCAGCGTGAGGGAAATTATGGAGCTGACATTTGGGCCAAATCGGTTGTTAGAGTATCTAAACATATTGAATGGTTTTATGACCTACCACAGCATATTATTATTATTTTGGTAAATAATTGGAATATATTAAAAACGGGCTAAGCCCAACATAGAACAGGCATCAATCATAAGAGAGTCTTCCAACCAAACCAGGGGGGAGGAGGACCAAGACGAAGTAGACAAGTCACTAAGGCTATAAGCAGCTAACAAGTGAGTCGACCTGTTAACTGATCTCTAGACCCATAAGAAAGAAATCTCCCTCAAACTTACGAGCTAGAATTATACAATCATTAATAATACATTGAATTGATGAGAAGCAACACACCCCAACAAACTTAAGATAGGAAATAACTTCCTTCCAATCTCCTTCTAATATAATGTTTTTTAGTCTTATGGAGTGGGTTGATGGGTTCCAAGCTGGGTTTTTCCGAGAATACTGGGATATTATTGGAGAGGATGTGATTGAAACTATCAATGATTTGTTTCATCATAATACTCCTATGTCATCTATAAATCAAACGTTTATCGTCCTCATTCCTAAAATCAAGTGTTCGGAATCAAGTTTTGATTTCCAACCTATCAATTTGTGTAATGCTTTCTATAAAATCATCTTCAAATCAATGGCTAATAGGATGAATGATGCTTTTCCCGAAATTTTTTCTCTTAATTAAAGCGCTTTTGATAGGGGCCAAATTTCAGAAAATATCATTATAGCTCATGAAATCCTTCATTTTATGAAAAAAGATAAATTCAACTCGCATTATATGGCAATTAAGATTGATATGAGTAAGGCCTATGATCGCGTTGAATGAGACATGATCACTTCTATGATGAAATGAGTTGGTTTTAATCAAAAGTGGAGAAATTGGATAAAAGAATGTATATTCTCCGTCTCTTACTAGGTTCTCATTAATAGCTCCCTTAGGTCGGAGGATGTCCCTACTAGAGGGCTTAGACAGAGGAATCATTTATCTCCTTTCTTTTTTCCTTCTTTGTGCTGAAGGTCTATCGGCTATCATTTTAAATGTTGAACAGAATTAGAAAATCTCTAAGATTAGGGTTAACCAGTCTAGCCCCTTTATTTCCCATCTCCTCTTTGTTGACGATTGTTATATCTTTTCGATGTTATTCCTAGGGAGGTTCAGGAAATCAAAGAGTGTCTTCTTAGGTTTAATACTATTTTGGGGAAAACTATTAACCATGAGAAGTCCAAGGTCATATTTAGTCAGAACACCCCTAAACAATTTAAAAGAGCAGTTTTAAGTAATCTTAAGATAAAAAACAATCTCTATCTTCTGGGTCTTATTTGAGTTTGCCATCATTAATAGACAAAGATAAGATCTCCCCATTTTCTTACATTAAAGAGAGAGCTAGATTTAAAATCTAAGGTTGGAAGAGAAAGTTGCTCTCTCACGCTGGAAAGGAAATTCTTATCAAATTTATGGTTGCAACTATTCCATCCTACGCTATGTATTGTTTTTTTAATCTCTAAGACTGTCTGTAATGCTATTAAATCAAGTCAACATAAGTTTTGGTAGAGCAATAGGAACAATGATAAAAAAATTAATTGGGTGGCTTGGGATCAAATGCAGAAAAAAAATGATGGGGGGATGGGTTTCCGTGATCTTCATAATTTTAACCTTGCTCTTCTTACAAAGCAAACGTGAAGAATTCTCCAAAACCCGGAGTCTTTGGATTAGGCTCCTTAAATCCCTTTATTTTTCAAGGACTCTTTTCCTTTCCACAAAATGTAAAAATAATTCTTCTAGGGCCTGAAAAAATATCATTAAAGGTAGAGATCTCTTAGTTAAGGGTCTTTGTTGGAGAGCGGGGAATGGTAATAATATTGATATCTGGAAGGATCCTTGGGTCCCGAATTTGAAGAGATTTTATATCTGTTCAATTTCTCAAGAGCCCCCTCTAGTGCATAAAGTTTCTCAGCTTATTGATCTGGTGTCTAGAGAGTGGAACTTGAAGAGTATTTTTTATCTGAATTCTATAGAGGTTGTCAAAGGTATTCTTAGAATCCCCCCTTCTCTAACTTGGGTGATAAATTGATTTGGTTACTTGATAAAAAAAGGGATGTTCTCGATGAAGTCTGCTTATTTTTTATCCTTAAGTAATGGTACCCAAGATCCATTTATCCCCACTAGGAGCCTGAATGAACTCCTTCCTCTTCTTTCCCTTGGAAATCAATCTAGTCTCTTAATGTCCCCCTAAAAGTTAAACATTTTATTTGGCATGCATGTAAAGAAGCTCTTCCTGTTAAAAAAATTTAGCAATTAGAAATATCTTTGTCTTGGATCTCTACCCTTTATGTAAAGATAAAAAAAGAGACCATCATGCATTGTCTGGTTAGGTGTAAATATGTGGCATTGGTTTGGTTCTCTTCCCCCCTGTCTCTAAGAACTTCGGTTTAAAATACTAATGTCTTTTTTTATTGGATTAAATCGTGGTATTATATGAATTGTTTGACAAAGTTTGACCATAACACCATCTTAAGTACTATTGCTATTTTTGCATAGAATATATGGAAATCCCAAAATAAAGCAGTGTTTGATAAAACTCCATTTAATATGTTTAACTCCTCTTTTGTTGTTTTCAGGATGCCAAATGAAGCAAAATTTAGATCTAACTCTTTTTTGTTGCTGGACATGCGGAATGCTAGACGATCTTCAATCCCTCCAATGGTGGAGTGTGTGAAGAACAACTTTGATGACTCTTTTTGTTCAGGTTCCCATACGGGTGGTGTTGGGGTCGTGATTAGAGATTGGAGGAGTTCATTCTTACATGCTGTTTCATACCAGTGTTTGGTGATTTTGCTATTACTATGGAATGTCGGGTTGCTCGTTTGGCTCTTTCTACAGCCTATGTCTTAGGGTTTAGGCGTGTGGTTCTGGAGGGTGACTCCTTTAAAGTCATTTCCCTTATCTCGGAATCAAATGGAGAGATTCCTTGGTGTATCAGTAGTCTCATCAATGACTGCTTTATTTTTATTCATACTTTTTCTATGTTTAGTGTATTCCATGTTAAGTGATGTGCAAACTCTATGGCTAACCACTTAGCTTAACATGGTGCTATTGCTACTGCCCTTGAGGTATAGCCTATATCCCCCTGTTGTGGCTTGGAGATGCTTTGTACTTTGATGGTGTTGTCTTTGAGTAGTCTTCATCCTCTTAATACATCTTTGTTTTATTATCAAAAAAGAAAAAAAAATTAACCTAGCTTTCTAAAATAAGAGCAAAATTGGATACATTCGGCTCCGCTTGGGTATAGAAAAATGGTCTTCCTCTTTTCTTATAATAATTCTAACATCTGCTAAGTATTTCTCCAAGAAAAAAAGAGCCATCAAATTAACCTTGACATCACCCGAATTCAATGGATTCCAAAAAGAGATTTCAGCCGAAGCATTATCTTCTCGAGAACTAGGCAAAAGACTCTCAATCTCCCTTAATAACCTACAAGTATCATCAAGCACCTTTATGAAATTGGAGTTCACTTTCTTAAAAATAAGGGAGTTGTGATTCTTCCAAATATTCCAACAGAAGATTGCAATAAAAAATAAAATAATAATCCTATCAGCATTAGAAATATTTTTAAGATTAAACCATTTAACAAAGGAAAATACCATATAAAAAATTAGAGATGTTTTATTCGAGTAGTGGGGGTGAGCCACCACCACTTTACTTTCTGTTCTTCTTCATGTTTTTACTAATATTTCTTCCTATTTTAGCCAAACGGAAAGTTTTCTACATGAGTTGTCTAGATCCCATTGCTACAGTGGCCTTCCTTTGGCGTTTAGGAATGATAACATAGTAGAATCACATCATCCATTAGATGAGTCACCACTATAATTCCAAATGAAAGGAGAAAGATCATCAAAGGGTGCTTTGGTAACTAAACTAATGGATCAGACTAGTATGAGTATGTTAGGGGCAAGGTTCATTCACTCGTATTTTTTACTCAACTTGATTGCCGTTGGAGACAACTTAGGGAGGCATGGCACTTTTTTATTATTTAAAAACAACAAAAAATTGAAAATTAAAAGTAGTATTTTAGATCTAATATTACCATTTTTATGATAAATATGAGGATATGTATTATCATAACCTCAAAATCCAAAAATAAATCAAACAAACGGCTAATAGTCAAATATCATAGCAAGGTAGACCTAACTAGATTTAAAATTATAAAGTTCAAATTAAAGAAAAAATATTACTATCAGTAATAATCTATTGAAAACCCAAGTACAATATTTTAAAACAAAAATAAAAATTAAAGATAATCCAATATCCAAGGCTCAGGCATAAATGTTTAAAAGCTTAGTTAAAATGTAAAGTTTAATCTTCTTTACCACTTTTGTCTTTATTTTTAACAAATTCTTTTCACCCATTCTTCTATCTACGGTTTTGAATGTTTTTTGAGAGCTCAATCTTGAAGACCTTAGGAAAGAAACCTAAGTCTAAAAAATATAGTGGCTTCTTACAATGTTACAATTTGGCTTAGGGTTCATGTTTTTATGGTTTATATGTATTTCTTTATTTATTGTATAAACAAAATTGTCAAGACTCGGCTGATTCACATGAATCATCTCAAGTCAAAGGAATGAATCAATTTGATTTTAGGTATATTTCAAAGTCAATTACATAATTCGACTCGTTAGGCTTTGGAGTCAAGTTAACTTGGTGACTTGAGAAACTATGATTAATGGCATATCTAATGAAACACTCTAAAGCACTATGTTGAAAGGATCTCTCCTATCAAAAAATAGGGTCTTCTAGAATCATGACTTGTTCAATGGTATGGAATCTTTCCCTTGCATATGAACTTTCAAAAGTTTTAATTGAAAGAATATCTAAAAATGAAGGCTTTCTTTGGCCCATGGTGTGGGGGCTAGTGGTTCCATATCCTCAACTACTTATAGCGTATGATGCCAATGGAGCTAAGGGACCATATATCTCAATGATGGAACACTTCAATTGTTATATGAGAATCAGCTTTTGTTCTTGATTTTGAATCTTGTAATCAAATGCCTTTTTTGTTGTTTGATTGATGAAATGAGCTTATGCTCTTTAACACCCCTCCCGGAACCCAACTCAAAAAAGAAAAAGAAAAGAGAGAGAGAGAGAGAGAGAGAGAGAGAGAGAGAGAGAGAGAGAGACAACGTTACAAAGGTATTTTGATACAACATGCATAATGCAAGATCATTCAATAATTGCTATCGCTAATGTGTATTGACCAGATTATTTACTCCACTTGTGATTAGCTCCATGGGCATATCCCCCATGCGAGACTTTGCACATGATCTGGACTCACATGGCATGGGCTATGAGCTAAATTTGCAGAAAGAGAGGATGATGAGGCAACCACAATGCGGTGGAGTCCCTCCTTTATGCTGCCTCTGGGTCCCTTTGCTATACTACTCATCTAGCAAACCTATATTGACTTTAATATAAGAAAAAGTTAAAAGATTTACTATGTGACGAAGACCTTTAAACTCCTATTGCTAAACATTACAGTTCCAAAATCAATTATTTTATTTGATGCCTTGATTCCATTGTTGGTTCCATGAGATCATGCCAAAATTTTGTATTATTGGGCCACCAATTTCATTTAATTTGACTTCAAAAAAAAGCCAAATTGATGCTGATCTGTGATACTTACATGGTTCTATCTCTTCAAATGATTCACCGGCTTATCCTAAATACGTTTAGATCCCTATCTCAGCTCTTAGTCATGCATGTTGATCTTTTTGAGACTTGTACTCCTCTCATTCCTTTTTATATGATTGGTGTGTATAATTTTTTTTTTCTACATAGTAAGAGAACTTGGATCTTTGAGTCATTATCTATATCGTTATCAAGCACGAAACTTAGATTTTAAGGATCGAGTTTTATATTTTCAAAAGATCTAGAAATATATCATTCTCTCTTTATATCATTGACTAATAAGCATAAATTCACAAAACATAAATATAGAAAGGATTAATAACAACTTACTAGATACCCAAATAAACTTAACTAATGAAGGAAACATAGAACAAATTAATAGAATAAGAGACAACAATATAAATAGAAATTACATAAAAAGAAATAATAGAAAACAAAATAATAACCCCTCAAGCAATTCCTCATGGGGAAAGTTATGGCAACTAGATATCCTATAAAAAATAATACACTTCATATGGAAAGCGTGTAACAATGCACTTCCAACAAGAGATACCTTAATAAAAGAAATATTAATATAGATCCAATATTCCCTATATGTAATGAATATAATGAATCAATCATACATAATCTTGTAACATGTTCAAGAGTAATACATGTATGGCATGCATCAACATTAACAATAAGATGTACTGGGCAAAATGAAAACACATTTAAAGACTGACTAAAGAAATGAATCCAAATGGAAAGAATAACAAAAAAAAGATAGAAAAATGGCTATGGGAATGTATCTCAATCTACTATTGGACTATTTGAAAATATAGGAATGATGTTATATTTAATGGTAAACCATGAAATATTAACTTACTATTGTCTAGCGTATACAGACTAATAAAGAACTTGGAGAATTTGACAAAGACTCAGGAAATAGAGAAAAATTAAGACAACAAATGGATACCTCCAAAAGAAGGTTTCGTAAAAATAAATTTAATGGTGCACTTTCTACAAAGAGGTAGAAGGTAAGCATGAGAATGGTCATATGTAACTCCAAAGGAGAAAACTGCACAATAAAGCACAAACAAAGAAGTATATGTTCATCTCTACTAGTTGAAAGCGATGCAACGTTATTTGGATTACAAATGACAATCAACATGGGAGCCACAAAACTCATTGTAAAAGGAGATTCAAAAATCACTATTTACGTTATAAAATAATCTTTAGAGGAATGTCAAATTGAAATTAGAAATTACATTAGTGATCGCAAAGAACTCTTTAAGAACTTTGAGATTTTTATTTTACAATATGCAAGTAGGAACATGAATAAAGTGACACATATGTGGTCAAGAGTAGCTTTGAAAATAAAGGGTTAGATCTAATACAAGGTATGATCCCGAGTGATATACAAAGTGCCCTAGATCAAGATACTCTATCATGTACAAACAATTCAACTTAATACATTTCTTCATTACCAAAAAAAAACAAAAAAACAAAAAAAAAGAAAAAAGAAAAAAAGAAGAAGCAAAGGTTGCACTCACATATAAAATGTGAATCAAGAGAGTTTTAGTTCTCTCACAATTCAACGCAAATATTAATTAAATTTGTAAATTTGTGATCTTACACTTCATGTAATTTTCACACATGAATGTGTTATGAGAGTGATAGCATAGGTGGAACAGAAAAACTCCAGTCTTCGTTACATCACCTCTTCTTATGTATTATGTTTAAGCCGAATAATCCAACCGCAGCCTTTTTTCTAGTTCACACTCAATCAATACAAACCAAGAACACGAGAAGCAAATCCTCTACTGCACCTTAAAGTGTAACATGGGTCTGGAATGTGACACTTACACACAAAAAAATATATATGGTGGGTGATTTTAAATTTTTGGAGTGATTTCCACTTTTGGGCTAGGTGTTGCTCTGCAGATATGGCACACTTTAAGCTGCAACAGAGGTTTTGCTTCGCAATAACACCTAGGATTGATATAGAGATGCCCTGATTTGTAAAGGTGGGCAAATGCTCACCAGAGATGGATGGTCTCCATACTATTTTTCTGCCTACATATGCAATTTTGTCTTCCTTTCAATGTCAAAAAATGGTAAAACACACAAACACACACACACACAAACAATAAGATCTATTTTATCACCCATCATTCTTTGTGTACTTGTGGGATACTAAATAGTACCTTGATATATGTATCATATTTAATGACATAAAGATGTTATCTTGGCATTTAAAAATCCTAAAAGGAGACTCAGGCCGGCTAGAATCATCACATGGCTTTGTTGCGATGATGACTAAAACTAAATTGTCACCATCTTGATGATCTTGACCATGGGATTTGGATATATGACATTTTAGTTTTAAATAATACATTGGCAAAAATTTATTGCCTGATTATGCTCATAACCAAATCTAATACGAAATCATAGACGGTGCACCAAAACTTCATGTCATTATTCAAGAGAAAAGGTAGGTATTTGAAGTCTGAACCGGTGAAGTAATAATTTAGATCTCTACACTAGATTAGGAGTGGATTTCTCCAAGCCAAGAAGACGAAGCAATGCAGAAAAAAATATTCTTTAATTGAAGGATTTGGAAAATGTAGTTTTCTTTTTTCCTTTCTGATGTAAACCTTTTGTTTTGATTTTCCTTTGTATTTTTTTTGGAGGAGAATGATTGTCTGTTTTGACATAGACCTCTATAAGTGTGCATTGATTGATACATGATAGGTTTTTGAATTTGGTGTCTTTTATTAAACACCTACTTTTTCATCTGAACACTTTTTTAAACGTTTTTAACCCCAAAACACAATACATATCAGTTTATCATTCACCATACACACTACAGACACTTTTTTTATTTATTTTATCACAGAACATTGTCTTCCTTTTTTGGTGTAAGGCCACTTGACCTGTTGTTGCCACATAGCCAAATAGGGCAAATCCACATTACCACTTAGGATTGTCAATTAATTTAATATCCTCTGCGACGCCCCTTGAGACAAGACACAAGGGGGTGAGACCCATTTACTTTTGGGTTTGTGATATCCTCTGCAATGTGAATATTTACACTAGGGCTGGAGCCACCATTCATGGGGTGCCATGTGATGTCAGGTACTGACAGCTCATACACTTTTGTCAGTACCTAACACCACATGGCACCTCATAAATGGTAGGTCCAGCCCTAGGCATAAATATTCACATCGCAGACGATATCATCTTGTCAATGACGAGCCTGACATCTGAGCTCAGCTCAAGTTCGGTTTGACTCGTCAAATCCACTACCACACCACAGGTTGACATGTGCAACCTGTGGTTTGCATTAATTTAAAAAGTTGAAAATAATTCAAGTAATAAAAATAAGCACCCAAAAAGAAGTACATAAGCAAAAAGCATGACATTGATGTGTTAACCTATGACACAAATTAGACATGTATTACCAGTTTAGTCAAAGTACTTCCTTTTCCAAGAGGAACCTTCTGCCAGCGTTTACATGATATAATTGACATGCATATATGTTTTGTGAAAATGAAACATATATATATTTTATTATAAATTTCAAATTTTAAATACAAGACATCATATGATTTGATTTCTTACAACTAAAAAAATCTATAACAAATGAATAAATAGAAATTACAAAAAAAAAAAATAATAATAATAATTAAAAGGTACACCAATGCTAATTAATTCTTTAGTTGTTTTTGGTACACATATTTTAAAGAAATAATTACTTTCTGAAATATCACATCATTGATTTCAAAAATCATTAAAAGATCTCAACATATATGTGAGTGACGGTCCAAGCCGTTAACAAGCTGAGCCGAGCCTGCATCCTCGGGGTGGGACAAGCATCAACCCAATCTATTGGAAACCTGTTGTTGAAACCTAATCTAGGGGACTTGAAACCCAACCTCTCCCCTTAAAAGAGGCCACACAACAACCATCTCACCAGGGGGAAGGTTTATAACCCTTTGTTGGGTATTTATTGTTATGTAGCCTTAGATTTCTGTATCTTTAATAAGATAATCAAGGTTTTCCCACGTGGTAAGAAACAATTAGTCTCACAGTATGAAACGAGCTCGAGCATCCAAATCAATGGCCATTTTCTAGTGATTATTACGAAGGGTCCAACGCAACTCGGATTTGGGGAATTTTATAATAACAAAAAATTATTACTATATTCTCTGTAGGAGACGGGCTGCGTTTCGATTCTGTCTCTCAATTTAAAAGTCCTCGATTACAAGTCAGTTTCCTTTTTATGCTTTACACTAAATTATCAAAAGAGTCGGCCGGCTAGAAATGTAACAGCATTCCTCCATTTTTATAATGATGATGGAGACTTTCAAATCCTACTTTGGCCTTATTGACTTCCCTGTCCCTGGAAATATTCACCATAAATGCAGAACAAAGGGGCATTGAGTTTAATCCCTCGAGAACCCTTCATCCTTTTTTTTCCAAGCTTTATGTTAAAGTTCATTAATGAAGGTATCACGTTTGACATCAAAGAATCCTTGGTCATGTCTCCTTCTTGCCAGCTTTTTCTTGTGCATATGTCCTCCAAGCTTTGAATTGGAATCACCCACCACCTCCTCGACGTTTGGTGTCAATGAGACTGATCGACTTGCCTTGCTAGCTTTCAAGGATCAAATAATTCATGATCCTTTTGGAGCTCTAAATTCATGGAATGATTCTCTCCATTTCTGTCAGTGGGGAGGGGTTACATGTGGTCGCCAACATCAGAGAGTCACATCCTTAGACATGGAAGGGCAAGAGTTAGTGGGAACTCTATCACCCTTCATAGGAAATCTCTCATTCCTTAAGGTGATCAATCTTCCAAACAATAGCCTCCAAGGTGAAATCCCCCAACATGTTGGCCAATTGTTTAGGCTTCAATATTTTGTACTAAACAATAATTCTTTTCATGGGAAAATCCCAGCCAATCTGTCCAGCTGCTCCAATCTCATAGGTCTTGATTTTCGTTACAACAATCTTGAAGGGAAAATCCCAGCTCAGCTTGGCAATTTGATGAAGCTCGTTACACTGCTTATTAGTGACAATTATCTCATTGGGGGGATTCCACCTTCTATTGGGAACATTTCATCTCTTGAATCACTTGGTCTAGGATCAAATAATTTGGGGGGAGTTATTCCAGATTCAATAGGTCAATTGACGAGCTTAAGATATGTTTCACTGTCTTCCAATAACCTTTCTGGTATGATCCCTTCCTCCATTTACAATATCTCATCAATCAATGTTTTAAGTTTGATAGAAAATCAATTATATGGAAGCCTTCCACCAGATATAGGCCTCAATCTTCCTAATCTCCAGCACCTTAATTTGGCTATAAACCAATTAAGTGGTCTTGTTCCAATTTCATTGTCCAATGCTTCCTTACTTGAACGTATTGACATATCACAAAACAATTTTAGTGGAGAGGTACCTGTTAATTTTGGAGTCCTAGAGAGACTTTGGTGGTTAAATATGGGTAATAATAATCTTGGAAGTGGGAAAAGCAATGAACTAAGTTTTCTCACCACTTTGACTAATTGCAGCAATTTACAACTATTGAGTATACCCACGAATCATTTCCGAGGAATGTTGCCCAGCTCTATAGCCAATCTTTCAACCAAACTTACAGTACTGTTTTTGGGAGGAAATCGGATATATGGAAGTATCCCTACAGGGATCGAAAACCTTGTAAACCTAGTACAATTGGCTATGGAGAGAAATCTATTAACAGGAACAATCCCGACTAATATTGGGAAGCTTCAAAACCTAAGAAGAGTAGCTTTCTCTGGAAATGGATTGTCAGGACAGATTCCACACTCCATAGGCAATATCACTCAATTGTTTCAACTCTTACTACAAAATAACAGCTTAAATGGGAGCATCCCTTCAAGTCTTGGTGATTGTATATTTATGCAGAACCTAGACCTTTCTCAAAATAACCTTGATGGCATTATACCCAAGGAAGTCATTGGCCTTTCCTCCCTATCACGGTACCTTGATTTATCTGACAACTCCTTGACTGGTTCCCTCCCATCAGAAGTGGGTAACTTGAAGAATCTTGGGATCTTGGATATCTCTCATAACAATTTGTCTGGTGAGATCCCTGGTACACTTGGGAATTGTCAGTTATTAGAATTTCTTTATATGGGGAATAACTTTTTCCAAGGAAATATTCCTTCATCTTTTAGCTCTTTGAAAGCTATTCAAGAGTTATATCTCTTCTACAACAATTTATCTGGTCAAATTCCAAAATTTATAGAAAGTTTTCCCCAGTTGAGAATTTTAAGTTTGGCTTTCAATGATTTTGAGGGTGAGGTACCAAAAGATGGAATCTTCAGAAATGCAACAGCATTTTCTGTGGCTGGAAATAATAAGCTTTGTGGGGGAATCCCTGAGCTGCAGTTACCTCAATGCGCCAATCAGAAATCAAGGAACCAGAAAAAAATTTCTTTCAAGATTATCATTATTATAGTAATTGTTCTGGTTCTTGGTTTGGTCTTGATATCAAGTGTTTTTATTTATTATTGGAGAAGAAAGGCAAAGAAGAAAGATTCTTCCACTTTCTCTGCAGAGGATGGGAATTTAAGGATTTCTTATGAAGGGCTCCTAAATGCGACTGATGGATTTGCTTCAACCAATTTGATTGGTGTCGGGAGTTTCGGTTCTGTATATAAAGGAATGGTTCATCAAGATGGAAGACTAGTATCGGTTGCTGTGAAGGTATTGAACCTTCAACAACAAGAAGCATCCAAGACTTTTATGGCCGAATGCAAAGCATTGAGGAATGTCCGGCATCGAAATCTCCTCAAGATCATTACTTCTTGTTCGAGTGCGGATTTTAAGGGTAATGAGTTTAAGGCTCTAGTTTTGGAGTTCATGCCTAATGGGAGTCTAGAGAGTTGGTTGCACCCAAGGATAGATGGACAACTTCAATTGAGATACTTGAGCATTAGTCAAAGATTGAATATAGCAATTGATGTTGCTTTAGCATTGGATTATCTTCACAACCATTGTCAAATTCCTATTGCTCATTGTGATCTAAAACCAAGCAATGTTCTTCTTAATGATGACATGACTGCCCATGTTGGTGACTTTGGACTAGCCAAATTCCTTTATAGGGCTACCAGCAATTCTGCTGAGGGTCAAAACAGTTTGGCTACAATTAAAGGAACTATTGGATATGTTGCTCCAGGTATGAATACTATCCATCTTTGTATGCTTTTAGTTTTCCATATAACTTCTAAATTATTGGTATTTTGAAGTGATTTGAATACCATTGATTGTTTATGATGTTAATCTAAATCATAGAAGTATAAATATTTATACATTCTTTAACCCATACCCCATGGTACAGTAGGCCACTATTTGAAATACTTAAGTTGCAATTGATTTAAACGTAATTTCATCGAAGTGATATTTCAATTTTTATGTAGATAAAATTTAGAGAGAAAATAAACCATCATCTATATGATTTCATGATGTGTGAGAATTGAAAATGAATTTTCTTGGAATTTTTAAGGTTTTATGTTGACAAAAGTCAACCATGGCTAGGTTTTGATTTGAGCTCGCCAGGGTTGGTCCAAATCTAATATGGCATGCTGACCTTGAAGCTTGAATTGGGCCCAACTTGCGATGGGGCTTAGGAAGGTTCCTAGGCTTGGGTAGATGGTCGAATAGGCTTAGTCTGAGCCTTAATCTGGTTCAGCTTTCTCTTACTCTTTGTTTCCTTTTAGAGGATCTAATTAAATAGCATTTTCTAAACTGTGGTACTAAACAGGGATATGTATATATTGCAGAGTATGGAATAGGGGATGAGGTGTCTACCAAAGGGGACGTGTATAGTTATGGGATTCTTTTGTTGGAGATGTTTACAGGGAAAAGACCAACCCATGACATGTTTAAGGATGGGCTAAACCTTCATAATCTCTCTAAGATGGCATTGCCTGAGCGAGTGATGGAAATCGTGGATTCGTGTTTGTTTTTGGAAGAAGCACAAGAAAAAGCTTCCCTTGGTGCAGAAAATCAGACAGAAGCTAATCCTAAAGTTCAAGAATGCTTGGTCTCTGTAATCAAAATTGGAGTTGCATGTTCAGCAGAGTCACCAAGTGCTCGGATGGACATTAGTGATGTTGTCACAGAATTAGTTTCGACTATGAACCTATTTCTTGGGGCCAGGATCCATGGAGGGAGGTGAGAGATGAAATAGGCTGCTACCAGCATGTGAAGACACATCTTATCTTAGTAATCATTGAGACCTCCGTGCAAATAATTGGTTAGTAGTAACTGAATTGAATGCAAATCTTTCTCTTTGCTTTTTTTTTTTTTTTTTTTCTTCAGTAGTTATGTTGTCAAGTTGGTTTGTAGTGAGAACACTGAAATTGTTGGGTTAAAAGAGCTTGTTTGGGGGAAGGAAACCGTGATTGATATAACATTACATACTTGATCCTCTAACCACACTATAATCCTGATAGACAAGGCTCCAAATGTATGAGATGTCAAAAGAGTTGAGGCATGTAGGTGGTGTTGTGCCTTCTAAGGAGAGATGGCATGGTATGGCCTCTCCAAGGGAGAGGACGGGTTTTAAAACATAGTTATTAAACTCAAACTTGGACCTGTTAGAAGTGCCAAGTTGTCGGGTTACCGGTCTGATCTACCAGCCAGTCCGGGTTTAATAACCATGGTTTAAAAGGCAATGGACAACAATTCTTGCCCGAGGGCTCTACAATAAATAAGAAAAAAAAAATCTATGGTTTATATGTTTGAATGAGTGTCTGTGAATGTCATTATTTTATTATTTTTTTTATCATTGGTCAAATATTTTCTTGACTAATCCTGCAAGATTGGTCAGTAGGACAAATGGCTCCTTGTGGTTTCTTCAAGAGAAGTAGGGTCTAAAACCCAATGGGCAACAATGGCCCGAAAATATCAAATTGGCAGCAATGACCCGAAAATATCAAATTACGGCACCCGACCCTTTAAAAAAAGTACTTCCTTTAACAACTAAAATTTCAACTGGTTTGTGTGAGGTGTGACTTTGGTCTCACATATGACTATTGCTGGAAAACTAAGGCTGTCAATTGGGCTTGGCTGGCCCAAAAAGCCTAATTTTGGGATGGACTGAGTTTAAACCCAACTTTTAAGCCAGAAGTTTTCCTTGGGCTGAGTTTGGACAGATTCAATCTCAGGGCTCAACCTGAAGTAGTTAGCAAATAATAATTGTATTTCTATGCTGATATTAGGTCTATATATATTATCTTTATTCTTTTTGGATCCATATATTTTTTTAACAAATTTACTATTATCAAATACTTTAAGTATCAATTATTAAAAAAAACTCATACAATATGCGTTGAGGAGAAATTGTGAGCCTAAAATCAACCTAAAAGTTAATAACAGAGTTTTATTTGGGCAACCCGAACTTGGCTTGAAGCCTGTTGTTTTAAAATGGGCTAAGTTTGGGCCCAACTTTTATGTCTGAAGTTTTATTCGAACCAAATTCAGGTTCAAGTAAAACATTTCGGGTTGAGTTTGGGCAGACTTAAGCCCGGCTCAGCCAGACCCGATTGACAGCCCTACAGAAAACCCACCTACGC
>JAOXJP010103301.1:0-14324 GCA_025762735.1 Platanus orientalis | reverse complement strand
GTGCACAGACTGACATGTACCATGTTTTTAAATTTAATGCCTCTTTCTGTGCACATACTTTTATATTTGAGCACCTTTTTCAACCTTTTAGTCTTATACTCACCATGTGCACTCATTGGTCACACCAACATTGCTCACAGAAGATTTGCTCCCAGTACCCCCCCTCAAGAGCAGAAGATAGTAGATGGAAGCAGCCCAACAAAGACTGTTCCAATGTCAATTTCGATGGGGGGGATTTAGAATGTTTTACAGCAGGTCTGGATTGCGAGTTTGTATCAGAGATCATTCTAAGGTATTATAGTGGTGAAGTTTAAGGTTAAAGATCTTGTTTCTCCTCTTATGGCAAAGCGCTAGGCATAGCCATGGTTAACCATCAGGATGGCGATCTGGATCGTAGGATTGTACTACAATCCTACCATCCTAACGATCGTACTCGCTCACAAAATCATAAGATCCTACAACTAGTAACCCACACACAAGCATATCAAGTTGCTCTGTGCCTCAATCCAACTTCAAACCAAGGTCTGCAATGCAGACATAGCCCAACCATTATGTGTTGAGCCAGTTTCCTTTCCAAGCTGCACCCTTAATAAGAGACTCAAGTTGAACCTCTAATAAACATCCATCAAATCTCTATATAGTTTCCATTGTAGGTCTTAGTATTAGGTAAAATCTTTTAAGCTGAGTTTGACCTTGCCAAATCTCAAATTGAATGCCCAAAAATATTGCAATTTTTTTGGTAAATTAAGAATATAAAAAGGAAATAAGGAGGATACATTTTAATTCAAATCTATCGTGACCAATCGTTTGGCTTGTATCAAAGATAATAATGTGATTCAGTTAAGGAGTCAAATTCATTTGATCAGTCCGACTTTCAAATTAGAATGATACAGAGATGTTTACTTAATTAAAGTTGTGTTTGGCAACCACATGGAAATGAAATCATCCCTTTCTTTCTCATTGCATTTTTTTTCTTTTGGTAATTTCTCATGGCAGGCATAAGTTCATCATTGAAAATTAACTTTGGCATTGGGATAATAATTAAAAGTAGGAATGAGTTCATTTCTTGAAATTTTAAATCAACCTCATTTTTAAAAAATTGTTATCCATAATAAAATCTTGTTCTTCTTTCACAAGATCATCTTTTTTTCTTTTTTGCAAGATCCATTTCAAATGCTACAAAAACAAAATGAGATGATTTCATTTTCATGTGGTTTGCAACTTGCAAATCCCCCAAATGGGTTGGATCGATTAATGGCCCATTGACTATATTTCAAATGGGACAAAGTATAGGGTATCTACTTTCTATAATTCCAAACATATTAGAGGCCCACCCAATGGTAGAATTGAATCTAGTAAATAAAAATCAATGGATATTGGAGGAAATGGTTCCTTCTCCTCCTCCTTTTCCCTCTCCCTCTCAAACTGCTTACCAATAGAAACTACTTGATAGCAATGTATATGAGCAATTGACATTGCTTTGGTGACCACGAATCTCGTGGCACTTCACATTCTATCTTCCATAATGTCAACAGTATCACTCAAAGACTTGGTGTAATCTAAGTAACCCCTCCCCCAAAAAATAATAAATAATAAATAAATAAAAACACTTGGGGTGGCCTAAGTACCCTACAAATCTTATCGTGTTTACTTTTTTCCTTCATCCTTTTTTTTTTTTAAATTAAATTTTGTTACTTGCGTCACAAATAACTGGAATTTGGTTCCATGAGGATCCTTCACATGTAATTTTTTTGTTTTTTGTTCACCTCGGCTGGAATTATATTGGAGTGATATAACACACATACCCCACCTTATATTGGCATGATTACCTTCTAACACAAATCCGACTGCTAAAAGGCGACAAAACAAATGCAACAAGTTACACATCATGTTTAACACATGTGCCAACTAAGGTGATAACTCAAATCCAAATGGGTCCCCATCTTTCTCCATGCCACCCTTTTTCGTGGGTTTGAATAATCTCCAATCTGAATGAAGGAATATCACGCCACAAACAATCCGACATATGACACAATGCATGTCCAAGGGTACTTCAATAGATACACATGTACTTATTTTATATATATTTATTATAATACCCTCATATGACCCTTTTGTATTTATCAAAACACTTTTTATCAGACATCATGTCACACACTGATTGGTATTGTCATGATATATCTGTAGTTAGATCGAAGAAGGTTCAATTTTTAAAAAAATGCCCAATCTGGTTACCATGAATTGTGTAAAAAAGAAAAGAAAAGAATATAAAAGAAAATCCCACAAGAAAATGAGAGAAAAGAATTATAAGAAAAACATGAAAAAACCAATTTGTCAGGACAATTAAACAGCTTAAAAATGATTTTTAGAGAAAATTTTGTAATGAGAAAATCTTTTCATGGCAACCAGACAGGACCTAAGTGTTTTTACTCATAAGATTATGAAGCATAAGTGGACAGCCTGGATGGGCCGATTGGATGGTCTAGATATACAATGTCAACCCTCCTTGTGGCCAAAAACTTCTACTTTACAGTCTTTAAAATATCTAATAATAATAATATTTTTTGGTAAAATAAAAAATCTAGCAATATAATAGGTTCGGAGTTTGACCTAAGCAAGTTGCCAAATAAATGAAAAAAAAATCAAATATATGAAATAAAAAAAATTTTGAATAATAAAAAGGACATAAGCACACATTAGTCCATTGCTTTCAATTGGTCTACTAATGAAAAATAATAATAATGTGATCCAATAGAAAATTTAAATTTGTTTGATTGGTCTGACTTTCAAACTAGAAATGGTCCAAAGTTGTTTGGTTGATTAAAAGAGTGTTTGGCAGCTACAAGAAAATGAAATCATACTTTTTTTTTTCTTTTGCATTTGAAGGCACAAGTTAATCATTAAAAATGGACTTGGCATTGAAACAATAATTAAAAGTAGGAAATAGTTCATTGATCACATTAATCGTAATTCTATAACAACCTACTTGTACATGAAACTTGTATCCATAATAGAATCTTGTTCTCTTTTTTTTTTTTTTTTGGTAAAAAAATCTTGTTCTTCCTTTTGGGTGGTTGGTTTTACAATCTTTTGTAGATAAGTGATGACATGCTACGAAAAACAGAATGACTTATTTTCATTCTCAAGTGGTATGCAAGCCCCATAATCGTTTAATAGCCACATTGAATAGATTTCAATGTGATTGGATGGGGATTCCACTTTTCTATACTTCCAAACATGTTTAGTCCCAGTCAATGGTGGAAAAATTACTTTTAGTTGAATGGATATTCCTTGCTCTCTTTATCTCTCCCTCAAAAATTTAATAGGTCATAAAGGCCTGTTCTCTACCGACTTAAAGTGTGTATCGACATTTCAGTACACAAATTGCTTGTGTCAATGCCCTCATATCATCCTTCCATGAGTAGGGGTGTCAATGAGCTGAGCTGAGCCGAATTTTTCCCTACCCAGCTCAAGCTCGTCACAGGAAGGTCATACTTTCATTCTCAAGTGGTATGCAAGCCCCAAGATCGTTCAATGGCAACATTGAATAGATTTCAATGTGAATGGGTGGGGTTTCCACTTTTCTATAATTCTAAACATGTTGAGTCCCTCTCAATGTGGTGGAAAAATTACTTGTAGTTGAATGGAAATGGTTCCTTGCTCTTTCTTTATCTCTCCCTCAAAAGTTTAATAGGCCATAAAGGCTGGGTCTCTAGCGATTTAAAAGAGTTGAAAAAAAATTTAGTACACAAATTGCTTGCACCAATGCCCTCGTGTTTGGGTGGTTAAAACATCATCCTTCCATGAGTAGGGGTGTCAATGACCTGAACTAAGCCGAATTTTGCCTAATTCAGCTCCAGCTCTTCACATGAAGGTCAAACTCAAGCTCGGCTTGGGCTTGTGAAGATACCCTTGGCTTCAGCTTGTTAGATTTAGAAAAAATAAAAAAGAAATAACCCTTAACATCCTAATGGCTCATTATCTTCATTGGTCTTATTTGAACATTACCACTGCCACTATATAAATATTACCATATAATCATTAACCAATCCAAACTTTTAGGGAGTTGAACTTAATAAGCAAACTTAAATCAAAGCTTAAGCTCGGCTCACCAAGCTTAAAACAATGCTACTATTAAGCTCATTGACAATCCTATCCATGAGTAAGGCTAGGAGTCGAATTCTCCCGTGCGCAGCACAAGTCGTAGACTGCCTGTCTTGTCTCAGTGCAGTTCCCACCAAATGCGGTAATACACTAATAAGTGAGCCTGAGTGGCCCAAAAAAACACAAATTATTGCCAATTGAAAGTGAAACCGCATGATTGCAGCAGCGTACACCCACCCCTAAAAAAAATAAAAAAACACACTAGGATGGGGACCGCAACTCATTTGTGGGTTTTGTTCGATAATGTATCTTCAGAGGGACCACTTGGATCACTTGTAGACGTGGGGCCAAAGTATCCCACATATCTTATCATTTATGACTTTCTGTTGTGCTTCTTTTACCCTTCTTTTTTTCAAATTATTTTTCATTGCTTATAGGAAATAGATGGATTCTGATTTGACGAGGGTGCCAAATGTGTCGGTTTTTTCACATCATATTGGAATTACATTGGAAGCACGCCACACATATACCCCACGGCACGATTCTCATCTGACACCATTCCGATTGTTAAAAAGTGATTTATTTTGAGGGAACCCAATCCGGGGGAGTATCCTCTGCGACGACCCTCTTTGTGCGACATCGTGAGACAAGACAGAGGGGAAGTATCATTTTACTTTTTGGGGGTGATGTGACATCTCCAAAAAGTGAAACGATGCCCCCTTGTGTATCCCAAGACAGAGGGGAAGTAAAATTGATGGATCCCAATGAGAGAGAGAGAGGTATCCCCAGATTTGGTAAATCACATTTTTGGCGGGATGTGCCCACCCTGTGCTGGGTGGACCTTCATCATTCAGTAAAGGTCGTACCAAATCCGAGGCATTATATCCCAGTTTTTATTTTTTTGGTAAATTGTATCTCAGATTAAACATGTGGTTTGTAAGAAACACCATGTCATGAGTTCATCCATTCTATCCTAACCAAAAAATAAAAGGAAGAAGAAGAAGGAGAGTTCGTCCTTTCTATCTTTGGCTAACTTGAATCATCTCCAATCTAAATTAACAAATAAACCCGTGTAAAGCATGGAAGAACATGATGCTTAGTAAAATTGGTACTGGTTCAAGCTATTAAACAGCTGTAGTGACTAGCAAATATAAAAATAATTCAAATTTAAATTTAAATACATAAAAGAATAAGTCTAAGAAAAATGGATACATATTGCAAATAATTAAATTTGAAAATGAAGAACAAGAAAAAATATAACGATTAAAATGTCCTTTTTGTGCTGAATTGATGTCTATTGAAACTACATCAGATCCATTTTTCAAACAAATATCCCTAGAAACACTAAATCCAATACAAAGAGATTGATTCGATTTGCCATGGTTGAGTTTCTTAAAGTGCTAATCTGAGGATGAAATCAAAATCTCTTGATCTTTTTCCGTGTCAATTCTACACTAAAGCAAATTAGGTGTCTATCAATGAATATAAAGAAATTTGATCATAGCTTCAATAAAAAGATAGAAAAAGCAAGGTAATAACAGTTAGGGTCAGACATGATAATGTGTCCTGAAACACAAAAATAAAACTCTTGATCCATAAATGATTTTATCAATCTTTAATTCATATGATTTTTACACCAAAATGGATTCAATTCGAAGAGGGTGCCTAATGTGTCGCTCTTTCACATGACATTGCAGTCATGTTAGAAACACTTAGACACAAATACCCCACCACGCATTGGCATCATTCCCTTTTGACACCATTCCAATAGTTAAAAGTGAAAAATATTTTGAGAGACCCTCGGTAAATGCATATGTGGTGCCATGTTCCTTTTACTTCCAGCGTTGGCTCACAAGAAGGAGCATATTTGTAAGCAGCAAGGCTTTTCTATGCTTGGCATATGCAAACGTCAAAGGGCGACCACATCAATGTCAGAAGTGATTTGTGCACACCCCAAAAAGTGAAAATCACTTTCGACGCTGATTTTTTCACCCCCTTGACGATCGGCAGAAGTCGGCACAGGTTAAGGGTTAGCATACAAAATTCTCACCGATTTGTAAGAGATGTGATAGTGATCTTCAAATGGAGTAGGTTAGATTAGGATTGATTTAACATGTTTCAATGCAAACTAACAGTGTCACATAAACAAATCATATTTATCTTGACACGACTTCTTTTGATTGTGATGTCCTTTTTTAAATACTTTTATTTACTTCTTTATTCCTTTCTCTATTAATTTGTAAGTGCGGAAAAAAAAATCTAACTAACAAATATATCTGTTTTTTTTTTAAATATATTTTTAATTACCTATTCTATCGTAAGCAATCCAAAAATTGCAAAAAATATATGCATTTTTCTAATCACACCAAGTAATACACGTATAATTTTAATGATTCCAATGTGCAAAGGAAAAGTACATTGACAGGATCATAATCATATATTAATCTAATAGTAGGTGTGAGAATGACTATAGTTGCTAGAAAAATTTTCAGATTAAAATTTCGTATAAATTAGCTAGAAGTGTTTACATTGAAGTAGATAACACACCTAATTAAATTTAATAACCTATGTGGACATTTCCGAAAATGATTTATCACCGGTACAAAAATAACAAAATATACTGAAGAGAGAGAGAGAGAGAGACTGGTTAACCTTACTAGTTAACAATTAACCTTAGATTGGTCATTTGCACAGAAAAATAAAAAACATTTACATAAATGTAATAAAGTTTGCTACATGATGGCCATTTTATGGTCCTCCTCGATGACTAAATGATATTCACTTCAAGGACCTCTCGAGTGTATTCTTATAGTGAGCTTCTACTCACACCAATCAATTTTTTAAGTCCTCCTCTCCTTCACTATTTTTCCTTTTATATCCCTTCCCCTACCTAAAATACCCCTCCCTCTCCCTCTCTCCTCCACCCTTACCCTGTCTTTCTCTCCACATTGGCGGCTGTACAACGGTAACCCACCCCTTCCCTCTCTCTCTCTCTCTCTCCTGCACCCCCTCTTCCTCTCTCTCTCTCTCTCTCCTTCTCTTCTTTTTTTTCTTTCTGGGGACCCATTCAGCCCCACAGGCCCAAACAAGTCCCCCGAAAAAAAAAAGAAGAGAGGGAGAGGGAGAGGGAGGGAGAGAGAGAGAGGAGTGCGGGAGAGGGAGAGAGGAAGGGTGGGTTGCTGCTGGAGGGGCTGCCGCCATCATCGTGTCAAAGAGGAAGAAGGGGTAGAGGTTTGAGAGAGGAGGGGGTATAAAAAGGGGGGGGGCTTAGAAATTTGATCAGTGTCAATAGCCAATCCCATTCTTATATTCTTAATAATATCATTTCCTTACCCCAAAAAGAAAATATATTCATTCCTACATGAAGGGTCCCAAGTTCAAACATGTGCTTTGTAAGTAACCCTATGTCATGAGTTCATTCCTACTATCTTGTGCTTGTAGTTAAACAATCACTAGACTATGCATGAACAATAATGTAAACCAATAAATTAATACAGGAAATTAAACTAATCTACTACATAATTGTAGAGAGTTCATTATTATAATTAAATATATAAATCAAATAAAACTAAAATAAAAGACAAATTAGAATGAACTTATCGGTATGTGTTGAAGCGTGCTAAGAGGCACTGTCCTTAATGGTATTCGCCTCCTTATATTCTGATGTGGAAGGGATTTGTTGACGATCGTCTCAGGATTCAACAATACCAATTTTCTCAGACCTGCATTATATAAGAAGGTCCATAGCGAATGATAATGGATGTAGTTTAATTCCAACCAACACAACTTTAAATCTCCAGAAAATTCAAGTAGAGTTTCTATTATGTTTTTCATGAAAAATAGTAAAAATAATAATAATAAATGAAAGAGAATAAGGGAGAAGAGAGATTGTTCGAGTGTCTTTATTTAATGTGAAAACTCCATTTCTATTTATAGATTTTGTAGAGATACTAAGAATATATCTATAAACTTATTAGACATCCATTGGCATGGAAAACGACATACATTGATGCCTTCATACATCTTTGACACCTATACACACTTTTCCATGAACAGATCTAAAAACATTTCTCAAACTTCAAATTTTCTTGTACTACGTAGTTCGAACACCCAAAGATATTTTTGAGTGTTCGAGCATAGTCAAAATTACTTTTGATCATTTGAATTTCAAATATTCGAAGATAATTTTGATTGTTTGAACCCCCTTAAGATTTGATATTTTGAATATTAAATAAAACAATTCCCCACATATTCAAAATATTAAAATGACTCAACTTAGATTTGAACCAACGAAAACTAAATGCAATAATACTAATGTTTTTTAGACTTTGAATTGATATTTAGGATATACAATTTAGGATTTATCGGAGCCTAGTAAATTCTTTCGAACTATTATTTGTTTATGTAAATCTACTAAATCTGTAACCCACATTTAATTTTATCTAACATTGCTATCTTATACAGTTTAATACATTTCAACTTTGCCTTGCGTCACTCTTGGTTTTCATGAGTGCTCTAGTAAACTTAGCCCAAGTTCTCATAAGAAAAAAAATCTCACTTCTACACTTATATAAGTGAATTCATTAGATGTGAAATACAACTAACTGCATCACCCGTAAACTATGAATTCATTAAGATTTTAATAACCCATCCCTCACTTTTATATTACAGTCTACGCATTGTCTACACCATATAAAGAGAGTAAAAGTTTATGTTCTTTTGACAGTGTTCAACGAGTTATCTTTCAACTTGTTATTATTCATTTGAACCTATTTCATGAGATCTTCAATCATATAAGTTGGGTTTTCATTGCATTTAACTCGTGATTAGACTATAATTCTCATCCCCTTCGATTTTTCTTTCATCACATTTCTATCAAGTGGTTTTGTTAGAGTATCGGTTAGATTCTTTTCTAAATTTACAAAATTTAATGATATAATATCACTATTTAACATTTTTTCTAATAATATTGTGTCTTAGGCATATAGCCTATTATTTCTCTTATACAGAATGTCTGTTAAGAGATTTCTTAGCCACTCTACTTCAACACTTGGTTTTTCTAAAGCAATGAACCTAATTTATATTGTTGAATGCGATCCACATGTTTACTTATAGTTGATTTCCAAGAAACTACACTTCCACTAAGAGTGAAAATATATCCACTCATTAATTTAGTATCTATTGTATTGGATATTCAATTTGTGTCACAATAACCTTCCAAAATAGTAGGTGTGCCACTAAAACACAAGTTATAGTCAATAGTGTCATTTAAGTATTTAAATAATTTGGCAACTGCATATCAATGAATATTATTAGGATTATGTGTGTGTCACCTTAATTTACCCACAACACATGTTATGTCAAATTTAATATAGTTTAATTAATATGTCAAATTACCTATCGCTCTAGTATATTTAGTTTCGGCTATTGGATCTCTTATTTTTGTTTTCTTTCAAATGTATGCTAACATTATATGAAGTAAAGATGAAGATGTAGAGTTACAAGAGTTTCACAGAAAAGAAAATGTCGCATCACAAGTACAGAAGCTAAACAACGAAAAAGAGAGATCATCCTTCTTAAAGTAAGAGATTGTTGAAGTAGAGTTTGTACATGCCAAAAGTAAAGGAACCAATAAATTGAATTCCAATAGTGCTGAATCAATTCGAACTATTGGTGGATAGATGCGGGCATGTTCGAACAAATAAGGCATGCAAATACACAAACACCAAAAAGGTGTCGGATTGATTCGACTGACCAATGTATTGATTCAGAGCACTTGGATCGATCTGACTGCTTTGTGGATCAATTCAATGGTGATGAGATAAATTTATAAAGTTTTGTAAAGCATTGTGAAACCTTAGTTTTCTAGTGGGATCAACTTATATGATATTAGTCTTTAAAGGTGTTTAGGGTTAATATATGAGAGGAAATGAGAGAAAAACTTTCGATCTGTGAGAGATTGAGAAAAAACTCTTGTAATTTTTGTTTCAAATAGTGAATTTTTTTTATGGGTTTGTGAGTTTTTTTTCTAACTTAAGGATTTTCGCATAAATCTAGTGTTTTTATATTGTGCTTGTGATCTGATTATTTTGTTTAAATTATTATTGTTTAATTGATAGGCTTTTGGTTTAAACCTCAACATATGTAGATAAAATTGTAAAAACAATTTTCAAATGAAAAAATAAAGACCCATAAAATGGGGTTTATAGGGTTAACCGTAAAACAAAGGGAGTAAATGAACATTTGCTTCCAATTTAAAAGTGGCACCTTCATTTACTCCCAAATTTAAAAAACAACCACATGTCAGTGAAGACACAAAGAAACATGCTGCTTGCTGCTTTGGGTGCAACAAATCCTTCCCTTAGCACAAAAATAATAAAGTTTCCCATGTGACAGACTGACATCGTATGTGATCAATCAACTCAGGAAAATACCTTAAGGCCATACCTCTCTAACTTTATGGAGTGCATATTTTGAAAGGAGTTGGGCCCACACCCCCCTGCGAGTGGGCAGTACAGCCTGAACAAAAATTATTAGATTGTGGAAATGCGGAAAAAATTAGGTAGGAAATATGCTTTTCCTGATGTATTAGAATGGCATCAGGGGGTGGACTGCATTGAAAAGTGATAAACACCCCTCCAGGGCCAAAACGTGAAAGTCATTTTTGGCACTGGTGTGTCAGCCCCCTGAGTCCCTGACGTCATTCTAATATATCAGGTAAAGCAGATTTCCTTACCTAATCCCAGCCCGTGGAAATGAGGAATTCCTACTCTGCAGCCGACGCACTGGCAACCCTCACCTACTCCCTCTCGTTCTCCCTACCAGACTTTCTTTTTCTATGATCGTCTTCTTTTAAGTTGTCCTACCAAATCATCAGCGCCTGGGAGATGGATAGCTAAACGATATTATCCTAGAGAAATTTTTTATAAGCTCATATTTAATATCATTTTCTTACTCCTCCTCCTCCCCGCGAAAAATAAATGTAGTCCCCAGGATTTTGTGAGACCCACATGAGGTCAGCTTAAGGTGAGACTTACATTAGGGGCTAACACATCAGTGCCAAAAAGTGAAAAACAACCCCCAACAAGTGTAAGTCATTTTTCGGTGCTGATGTGTCAACCCCTAATGTCATTCGCACCTTAATCCGACTTTAGGGGTCTTACCAAATCCGAGGTCAAGCTAACTTGATGAATCATCTTGGGCATAGACGGGGAGATATCGTGTAAAAGACATGATGCCTACATTAATCAATTGAGGGCATTTTAATAATTATACTGTAATTAAGTACTGTATATTTTTCAAAGAACCTTTTTTTTAGGCATTGTGTCACCAGCTGGGTAGGTACTAAGGGTTTGAATCTCTCCAGTCTGACAGGAGTAATATCATATCATTACCAATCAAAGTATGTGAGGAGGCCTAACAAAGGATATTTGGGTAAATACACATAGGTCAAGTGATAGTATTATAATAAGGGAAAGGATGTTCTATCCCGGATTTGGTGTGCAGGATACCATGGGACGTCATATTTCTGTTATAATAAATACACAAAAGATAATATTTTTGTATTTATTAATACACCTTTTATCAGATATTGTGTCACGTATTGGGTAAAAACTGGCGTGGTATCCATCCAGTCAATTGGAGATGATTCAAACCCAAGTATTAGGTGCTGGACCTGTTGGTGTAAATCACTTTTCTGTAAAGATGTGTCAGCCCCTCTGGTGCTGTTTGCACAGTTCTCATCAAATTCATTTGCACATAACCCGAGCCCCTCACTATTTGTCTTATCCATTGTGCCACCCTTTTATTTTGGTAACTCATTGTGTCACCCCCAAATTCCCCCTTTTGTCATTAAAAAACTGGAGATAATTTAATGGCCAGGATAGTGTCTTAGACACCAGTGGATGACACGTAGAAGAAAATGGGTTGGAATATGTTTTAACCCCACCCATTTTGTCCCTTGACGTCCAAGACACCATTTCGATAGCCTAGACAGAACGTTATCTTTCGAAAGATGGGCAAATGTCCTGTCCAGGATTTGGTGATCTGGACTAGGGGATGTCTTATGGAATAAAATAGGTGAGAATTTAAAATTGTTAAATGATGTTCTGTTCAGGATTTAACGACTAGGATGGTGTTCAGGACACCAGGTTCCATCACATGGAACAAAATGGGTAGATGATGCATTTTTTGAATATGAAATATACATTTTATTCCATGTGATGGCCCCTAGTGTCCGACACCATCATAGACACCAAATCCTAGACAGACCAACCTTACTTCATTGAGCCCCTGTCCATTTTATTCAATGTGAAGTCCTCTAGTGTCGTGTACACAACTTGTTTTTTGGGTGAAAATATTCCTTGTTTTGGCACCGTAGTTACATCAAGTCCACGGGACGACGGGAGAATGGAAGACAGCACTTCCTCACTGAAAGCACGTGTAACAAAGTATTCGGATAGAAGTCACGTGATTTAAATGTACAAAACCACGAAGATGACGGTCCTATTGTATTCCATTTATCGTTTAATAGTAATGTGAAATTATTGAGATACCCTTTTGTTTGATTATGATTTATGAATGCCCATACGTATCTTTTTGAAGTGCACAATGACACAGGTACCCTTATAACTTTAAGTTTGTACCCATATGATAATTTCGTGCTCTGTCTCGGCTTTGAAACCCTTACCCCAGATCCTTTCCTGATTATAAACTTTTGCTATAGTTATGTCTATTTTGGCGGAAAAGATTATATACGGAAATCTGCTTTTCCTGATGTATGAGGATAAATTAGGGGGTGGACACATCAATGCTGAAAAGTGATAAGCACCCCTCCCCCAAGTGAATGTCACTTTTAGGTACTGACACTCAGCCCTCTGACATCATCCTAATACATTAGGAAAAACAAATTTCCGTACCTAATCCCAGCCCCTATTTTGGAGGTCGATTTGGGGTGAAAAATTCAATGGAAGTGAAATTGGGGTAATTTAATTTTTGTCACATGTAGACCATCAAAATAAAAAGAATTTTAGCAAGATTAATGATCAAGAGAAGATTTGGCCCTCTACAACTGAAAAGAATTTTTGTCACATATTTGAATTTCAAATTTCAGTCAAATAACAACCACTTTTATGGCTGTGATATTGCCATTCAGTTGTAGAGGGCCCTTGAACAGTAGACTATTTCTTCCAATGATTTGTAGGTAGTGTTTTCTTTAGGCTCATCTATTGTCCAGATTTGAGTGAATTAGAAAAAGAATTTGAGAATCTAAAAAATAAAAAGGAATAGAAAAGGAATTGAATGTGATACAATAATCTTAATTGTTATTTGATTGTTAAGAAATAAAAAATAAAAAATATATTTTTTGAAATCCACAAAAAATCAATGGTCAACATAATAGAGAGGGTTTCCATTGGATTTAGTCACAAATGTGGCATTCTAAAATAAAAAAGGAAAACTAAAATTATACAAAGTGATGAATTTCATTGGATTTACATAGAAATTGATAGGTTTCTAATCCAGCCAACTAGAATTTAGAATCTGTTTAATCAATGGGATCATTTGGCCCAAATCTGAAAGACCAGAAACAGACCAGCTTGAGAACAATTTTTTTTTTTATGGGTTCACTGTTTGCCACATCATCACACAAGAATTGTAATGTAGGCAGTTGAGCAGTTAATTAGTACAATTGAGCTTTGGGTGACATATTCATGAGGTGGCAACTGTGACACAAGTGATCAACTTGGTTGCATGTAACCATATATTTTGTTTCACCAGAGGGTGGGGCCCATACACTTTTTGCATGGGATCCTACCCCCTTGTGTTGTTGGAACAGAGGATAGGGCTCCCATTTTCCAGCATGATCTGACCCATTGCAAACCGTAACAGTGGACCCATATCCTCTACATTAAGGAAAAAGTGAGCCAAGAGATAGAGGGGATGGGGCCCATACACTCTTTGCAGGCCCCACCACCCTCTTTGTGTCTCAGCTCACTTTTTCCCCAGCACAAAGGATGTGAGTCCCCCTAACAGCAGGGGATTGCAATACCTACTGTCCCACCACCCTGCTACCTTTCCATATCACCCTTATTGGGTTCCACATGTTCCATGAGACGCGGGATGATATCGTATGTACCACACCCTTGATGGGACCACTCAGGGGGTGGAATCAATTCACTTTTTGGAGGTTTTTGATTCCCCCTCCTGAGTGGTCACATCAG
>JAOXJP010103280.1:0-14325 GCA_025762735.1 Platanus orientalis | reverse complement strand
TTTTTGGACCCTTTTATCCCCCAAAACAATACATGTCTGTTTTTGATTCACCATATGCACTACAGAGGCATTTTTATTACAGAACATTTGCTTCGTATTAAATACATGTTGGTTTATTGTCTTGTATTCAACTCGAGATATATCTAAACGACCATTCAAAGAAAATCTTATCCGCAGATATTAGGGTTTTAGGGTTTATTTTTTGGGGTTTCAGTTTTCATGTTAAGTTCATTGTAATCTCTGTTTCCGATCGTAGTGAAAGTTCTTTTTATTTTCACCCATGTACGTAAGCTTCAAGTCAAACCACATACACATACTTGTTGCTTTGATAGGCCCATGTGAGGTGGAGAGATATTTCAAACTGTAGACGATCTCCTCTCAAGCCAGCCAGCACGGATTATCATTTGAATCTTGACTGTTGAAATTAGCATCACTTTTTGGAGGTGATGTGACATCTCAAAAATTGAGTTGATCCCCCTGTGGCCATTGAGAGGTTCACAAAGGAGGTGGCGTAGAGGATTTCGGGCTGGTACATTGCTATCGAGTTGCCAGCTGCCAGCCATTCATGTCATACCATTTGATACGATATCTAAAAAAAATTATTCCAAATGCCCAATGAGCATCGATTACCCTTGAGTGAGAAAAATATTTAGTTCATGACTACATGATTTAATTGGACAATAAAATATGATCACTGAGTTTTTTCGATAAAAATGTAATAAATGATTTCAAAATTAATATATTATGGTATGTACCACTTTAGATAGGTCTTTTCAGGTAATTGGTAAACAAAATAGAAATTATAATCAATGGAAGAATATTGCATTCATTATCCGTAGGGGCATTTCACATATTACACCACTCTAAGAACCAATCACAATAACAAGACTCTAGAGAGCTTTTAGTTCTTGAACAGAAAGGGAAACGCCACCTGTATATTTATCTGTTGTATATTTAATATAACAACCTGTATATTTATCTGTTGTATATTTAATATAACAACCTACCAATAGGAGCATTTGCTCCTCCAAAGGTTACTTGGATAAATATATAGGTATTTATCTGTTGTATATTTAATGTAACACCCTCTTTCAGCCCTAGGTATTTACCAAAAAACCCCTTTTATCGGCATCATGTCACAAATGAATTGGTGTTGGCATAATATGTGTGTCATAAATTAATTGGTGTTGGCACGATATGTCTGTCTGCCGGATATGATTCCATCCATCTTATAACACTCATACTCAAAGACTAATGATTAGCATCAAAATCCAATTATGTTTGCGATTTAACAGCATATGTGATCTTAGATGTAGTGGAATTAAGGGGATGATATCCTCTGCGACCTGAATATTTTAAGCCGGGCTCGAGCCACCATTCGTGGGGTGCTGTGTAGCGTCAAGTACTGATAAAAGTGTATGGACCTCACCCCCATTGTCAGTACTTGACACCACACGGCACCCCATGAATGGTGGCTCCAACCCAGCTTAAATATTTAGCGTTGCAAAGGAAATCAACTTGGAATTAAGACTATCAATCGAACCAGGTTGGCTGAAGCCCAACATGTCTAATCTAAAAAATAGTTGGATTGTGCCAACATAATTTCGGATTGGACTGCGATCGGGCCTAATTTGTAAGACTGGAGTTTTATTTGGGCTAGGTTTAGGTAGGCTCAAGTTCATTTTATGGCCTATCCCGTCCTAACCCAAACTAGTTAACAATTAATAATTTATTTATATGTTGATATTTGGTTTGTGTTTATATATATATATATATATATATATATATATATATATATATATATATTCTTTAACCCAATAATTAAAAAAAAAGTTTTAATTCAAACAACCCAAACTCGGCTTAAAGCCTGTTGTTTTAAAGCAGGTTGAGTTCGACAACCCTAAATGGAATAACAACATAAGATTCATGTAGCAAATTAGTTATAATTATCATTGATGGCATATCGGTTTTGTTGTCTCCTTTACGCCAACCAAATGGTCTCACGGTCGTCCCAGGTCCTCAGTCAGGGCAGGCTTTACATACACAAAAATGAAAGAAGGTCAAGTAGTTAGCGCCGATTAGGTGCCAACTTCTAGCTCTCCGATGATCAAGTCAGAAAAACAGGGGGACTGTAAGGAGTAGAACTCTCTCTTTGTTTATGGTTTCTGATGTCTCATATCTGGAGGATCAATTAGGACACGTATTTATAGGCTCGAGTAGGGACGGATCCCGCACGTCATTTTCTTCCCACGTTCCTGCATGTTGCTTTCCCCATGTTCTTACATGTCGCTTTCCCCCACGTTCTCGCATGTCGCTTTCCTCCACATTCTTGGGAGCGTCTTCTCCTGCCACCTATGTCCTTTTTCTCATAATTGGCAGGTCTGCTACAAAGAATATGTTATTCGCATAACGGTCTCGAATCATGTTTATCCTTAAATTGGGTTGTCGAGGCAATCACACTTTAGCAAGTCGGGGAATTTTTTACCCTGAGGGCCCCAAGGTCTCGGGTAGTCTATAGGTCCCGGGTGCTTAGACTGGCCGTCAGAGTTACTCATGGGATACTTGGAGTCGGGTACTGTGGGACGCTTTCACCTCCTCGTCAAGAGCCTCGGTATGTGATGAATCAGAAGGCCCCAGTTCGGACATATTTGATGCGTTCTAAGTCATTCCATTAAGGGTCGGAGCTATGATGGTTTATCGGAGTTGGCTTATAGGACCCTCAATATGGTTTTCCCCATCAGTTGCCCCTATTCCTGGGTCCAAGTTCACGTGTTCGAGGAATATGAACCGTTTGCATTCGTTACTTCAACTATCGAGGTGATATCAATTGGGGATAAACGCTAATGATAACCTCTCATTCAATGAATTTCAGTAATCAATGGGACGTGTTGGCGTTGATTACAAGTCATGTCAAGCGTCGTGTCGTCTCAAATCTCTAGGCCATTTAACGGCTATGCTTGAACCTTTTTAATGTTTCGAGATTCACACACCTTTTAATTTTTCAGGTTTATTTCGTCAACCCTTGGTTTCACGACAGATGTAGAGTCGAGAATTCTCGGGGTAGGCTATATATTCTTCCTCTACACGACTCTGGTTCTCCTTTACTTTCACTCATCGTCTCTTGTGTCTTCTTTGCTCATTTAGAGTGATTTCTGGTGAACCCTCTATGTTTCGGCAAGCTACTGTCCTCATCTCCGCTCACCGCCGCACCTTCGGGACTTTTTTCAATCATGTTTGGTGATCTCTTCTCTTTCGGGCAATCGTCTTCATCTTATTCTGGCATCCTTCTCAGGTATTCCTTCTTCAGGCAGCTTTTCGCTCCTTGTTTGTTCATCATTTTTCTTTTTAGGGCGGTGTTTTCTGTTTTTTCATTATTCTCTGATGCGTTTGCACCTATGTTTCTCTTAGTCTTTCTTTTTGTTAGCGTTTTCCAGCTTCCCTTTTTCGGGTTGTGTTCACCTTAGTTTCAGTTTAGTATTTTTGTGTGTTTTAGTTCTTCCCTGTATCTGTCCACTCGTCTAGATGGTGACCGGGGATACCGTTGATCGAGTGGTCAATGAAGTCGATGACTTATCGAAAGTCTGACAAAATCTTACAGAGCAGGCTACCGAGCCGACTCCGACTAACGCCCAGGGGGCAGCCAGGGAGATTGCTCGGAATAAGACTTCAAGGCTGCCCAGTATGGTTCTGAGTTGGGGGTGAAAACCCTCGCTCGGTATTACTCTACTTACCTTGTTCCCAATGGGGTAGTTTTTTCAGCACCCAGGGAAGCCCGGGCTTTTGAAGCCCTTGTCGGCAACATAGCGTTGTACGAGCAAGCCCTCATGGCGGGCCTTAGGTTTTTATTCCCTGGTTTCTCAAGGAACTACTACTTTGCCTTGGACTGGCACCCGGACAGTTAATACCCAATGCCTAGCGAATAGTCATAGGGTGTATAGTCCTATAGGAACTGACCTTTAAAAGGGAGCATCGTGTCACCCTCAATGAGTGCTTTCGTTGTTACTGCCCCAAGGAGCAAGAACCAGGGTGGTTATATTTTGTCAGTTGGGACCCGACGCTTACTTTAGTGACGGCGCTCCCGAGCTCGAACAGCGGGTGAACCCGATACTTCTTTGTTTCAGGTGAGAGCTGGGAATGTCCCCCGGGTGAGGACCCTGAAGTAAAGTTTAATCGGGCATGGGTGTCAGTCATCAACCCGATAGTTAAGTTGTCAATCTATCATTGTCTCTTGCACGTATCTTCCTTTTCTTGTTCAATTTTTTATCGATTTTTTTTAACTAGCGAAGCAAACGAGTTGTCCGACGCGGAGGAGGCTCCTATCCGGGAGGTAATAAATTACCCTTCCCACGCCTACCCAGACCTTGTTACATCCGACCGTCTCTATCAGTGTGGGTTTGGTCCAAACCCAAGTAACTCACCCGTCTTTAGTTTATTTGTCTTCCTTCCTTATCTTCTTCCTAATTTTTTTTCTCACTAACTTCTAATCCTGGGTTCGTTTCTTGGGCAACAATGAAGAGCGATAGAAAATCTCTCCTGGGCTCGAGAGATCAGAGACAAGGCCTCAGGGGCCAAAAAGGCTAGTTAGCCAGCGACTGCCCAAGTAGAGGTGGCGGCAACCTCAAAGAAGAGAAAACACCTCGAGGCAGTTTCAGTGCCCCTGGCTCCTTCAAACACTATCCCAATCGTTGACTTGGATGGGGATATTGAGGGTTCTTCCCCAGTTCCTGCAGTCGGGGTCCAAGCCCTGGCCACTCAAACGACTAGTCTATCGACTGCCACCAAGGCCCTTGTCATTGAGGCCCCTACTGTTGAGCCTCCTGCCATCACCCCTGAGGCCTCTACCCCGGCAGTCGTGACTACAACCACCTCCACTCGGGTGACTTCTTCCACCCCTGCACCACCAACAAAAGGGTCTCCATTAGGACCCGGCTCTTGGTTACTGAGGCCAAGTCCCGGGGGTGACTACCTATTAGGGGGTGTTCCCCTGACAGATCTCGAGTACCTCTAGAAGAACCTCTCCCTGGTCGGCTTGCATAAGGACATGATGCATTACATGGCTAAGGTAACATATTCCGTCCCCTCGTGCCTTTGTCCCCCTATTTTTTTTACCGACTTGGTTTTATTTTTTGTAGACCGTGGCCTTGATGACTGCCTCAATTCAAAAATATAAATTATCCAAAAAGGTCAAGGCCGAGCATCTGAACCCCCTTACTCAGGTGAGGAACGAGAACAAGGCCCTCTAGGAGGAGGCAATGGTCATAATCGACGGCCTTGAGAAGAAATTGAAGTGGTCTGAGGACTCACACAGCAGCATGGCTGCCAAGGCCTCAGAGCAGGAGTCCCACATCAATGGCTTAATTGCACTCTTACAATACTTTGAGAGGGATGTCCATCGGGCCCGGGACAAGCTAAGGCATGAGAAGAACCTCCACATCCGGGTTGAAAATGATCTTAATGCGGCTATTGAGAGTATGGTGAAAAAAGCCATAGCCGATGCCTTGGAGCAGTTACGCCTTGAAGCTAAGGTGGAGAGGGAGAGGGAGAAGGAGAAGATGATGGAGGAGGTCCTCGGGGCGGTAGAAGCCTAGTACTTGGCCTCGGATGCTTTCTAGGTCGTGAGGGCCAACTGCTTTTGGAAGGGATTTGACGAGTTCCGGGACTTAGCGGCTAAGCGATTCCCCGACCTTGACTTCTCTTCCATCAAGCTTGAAAGTGTTGGGGCCAAGGAAAGTTAAGAGGAGGTCACCCAAGGAAAAAGAGTAGTGACCAAGGAGGTGGCCGAAGAGATGATGGCAACTGACGGTGTCATTGAGGGGTTAGTGGTGCCTAAAATTGGGGAGGCCAGCTGAGGGGACGTAGCCCCGGGAGAGGTGACCTCGGGGGATGGCAACCCCGAGGTGTAATTATATTTTCATCTTCCTTTTTTTTGTCTAGCTTTGTAATTTTCTTGTGTATAAATGAAATTCTTCATTTTTGTGTTACTTGTATACGATGTTTCTCTTTAAGTTTTTCTAAGTGTTGACGTGTGTCGTGGTGTTTTTTTCTTGTGTTTCATACATGTGCTTAGGTAGGCTGGAGTGAGTAACCTAAAATTTATCTAATTGTGAGTGCACCTCGGGGTAATTGACTGTTTCTTGAGTGGGGGGGTTTGACTAAAATTTTCTAAGTATAAGGATCCCTCGGGGTTAGCTCTTCAACAATAGGGTTAGCTCTTCAACAATAGATATAGGTAGTTTAACCAACAAAAATTTTATAAGTATGGGATCACCTCGGTAATAATATGGGGACCTGCCGAGTCCCTCGCAATTTTTTGGTAAATAAAGCTTTTCGGTGACACTCTTTTGGGCTTGAGCCTTTCGTTGTTAGTGCCGTCGAGTATCCTTAGATACCCATCTAGGCTTTAGTCATACGCTAGGGGGTGTAGATGTACTTACTTGGTAAATAAGAGTTGGTTTAGGTTGTGATGCATTTACTCCAACATGATTCGGGTTCTTTCTGTTGGCTTATAGCACTCTCTCCTTTGCCTTGCATTTCCTCGATTGGGACGTCCCTTGAATTCGACACTTAGGATCCTCATGATCGAAGGGTTAATCTTATAACCCAAGGGCTAGTCTTGTAGCCTTATCTGGAAGGGTATGCTAGTCTTGTGGCGCAAGATCAATCTTGTGACCTGAGGGTTAATCTTGTAACCTACAGGTTAGTCTTGTAGCTTATGTCAATCTTGTGACCTGAGGGTTAGTCTTGTAACCCAGGGATAATCTTATAGCCTAATGCAGAAGTATGGGTCAATCTTGTGGCCTGTGGTTAGTCTTGTGACCTAAGGGTTAATCTTATAACCCGGGGCTAGTCTTGTAGCCTGGGCACAATGGCCTGAAACTTTGTCGATCCTGCATAGTTAAATAATTTCATCAGTTAAAATGATAGCATTTGTTTTATTGATAATACTTTCTCAAATGTTCTACATTCTAGGGTCGTAGAAAAAGGCTCCCCCTGCATCGTCTCAAAGTGGTAGGTCCCGGGTCTGTTATAGCGTGTTACCCGGTAAGGCCCTTCCCAATTTGGTTTTAACTTTCCCTTTATCGGGTCTTGTGTTGCTAGGGTCACCTTCCTGAGTACTAAATCTCCGATTGTAAATCTCCTTATCTTAACTCGGGAATTGTAATACTTGGTCATTTTTTGCTTGTAGGTTACTGTCTGAAATAGGCTTCATCTCTTTTCTTTGCTAATAGATCGAGGTTGATTCTAAGACCTTCTTCGTTGTTCTTTGAATTGAAGTTTATTACTCTATGCGTGGTCATTCCAATCTCGACTAGTATTACTGCATTGATCCCAAATGCCAACGAGAGTGGCGTTTATTCCGTGGGAGTCCTTATCGTGGTGCGGTATGCCCAAAGGACACTTGAAAGTTCCTTGGGCCAAAGGCCTTTGAAGTTGTCAAGCCTCTTATTCATTATGCTCAGGAGTATTCTATTTGTGACCTCCACTTGGCCGTTGGCCTAAGGATGAGCCGGGGAAGAAACGTGATTCTTGATATCGAGCCCTGTACATAATTTTTTATATCGGGTATTGTCGAACTGCTTACCGTTGTCGATGATAATGACTCGAGGGATCCCAAACCGGCAGACAATGGACCTCCATGTGAAGTCATAAATGTTCTTCTCGGTAATCTTTACAAGGGTTCAGCTTCCACCCACTTGGTGAAGTAGCCGATGGCTACCACCAAGAACCTCATTTGCCCTTTCCCCATAGGAACTGACCCAACTATGTCGATTCCCCACTACACAAAGAGCCAGGGCCCTGTTATCAAGATAAATTCTTTTATGGGTATCTTAGGGACATTGGCAAAATTTTGACACTTGTCTCACTTCTGGGCGAGGAGAGCGACATCTTTTTGTATAGATGGCTAATAGTATCTGGCTTTGATTGCTTTGTGGGCCATTGCTCTGTCTCTCGAGTGGCTTCCACATATCCCCTTGTGTATTTCTCAGAGCACATAGTCAGCTTTCTTATCGGACAGACACCTAACCTAAGTAGGGGGGGAGTGAAGCTCCTCTTGTAGAGTGTCGTCGAGAAATAGATACCGACTCACCCATATCTTCACTTTTCTGGCCTCTTCCTTATCCTCGGGTAACAGTTATTCTTCAAAAATCTTATGATTTGATTGACCCATTTTAACTCCAGACTTGCCACGTTAACCTCTCTGTGTCCCCCCTACCTTGATACTTGGCTCAGGTAGGTGCTCCACGAGGATCTCGGGGCCTTGGTCCTCGTTGGCGGATGACACAAGTCTGGCCAACCTATCGACTTCTTTGTTATCCCCTTGTGGAACCCGTTGTATATTGAAATGTCTGAACTGGGACTTCTCTTTCTCAACTATAGTGAGGTATTGTTTCATCTAGCCATCCTTCGCTCCATATTCCCCTCGTACTTGTTCGACTAGAAGCTGGGAGTCGCTATTAACCTTTACAATTCTAGCCCCAAGTGTTCGGGCGATACACAGCCCTGTGATCATTGACTCGTACTCAACCTCGTTGTTGGTTGCCTTAAACCCGAACCTTATGGCGTACGCCAACTTACTTTTTTTTTGTTATCAGGATGACTCCTCCCCCCACTGGGCTATTGGTGGAGGAACCATCCACGTGCACAATCCATTCGGCCTAGTCGTCTTCTTCTTTTTCTCATTATTCTTCATGCATTTCAACTTCTGCGCCCAGCGCATAAGTGTACTCAGCGATGAAATCTGCAATGGCTTGGCCCTTGATAGCTCTGTGGGATGGTACTTGATATTGAACTCGTTTAATTCTATTGACACTTGACCAGTCACCCTGAGGTCTCGGGCTTATGTAATATGGTCTGCAATGGTTGGTCTGTTAGCACCCGAACAGTGTGAACCTAAAAATAGGGCCTTAGCCGTCGGGCCGTCACGACCAGTGTGACAACCATTTTCTCTGCACTTAGGTACCTTACCTCTGCCCCCCCTGAAGGCTCTACTGGTGTAGTATACTAGTGCTTGTACCCAACTTCTTCTCTTACCAGTACTGATCTCATTGTTGTCTCTGACACTGATAGGTATAGGTAGAGCACTTCTCCTTGCTTTGGTTGATTGATCAGTGGTAGGCGGCCAAGGTGGTCCTTAAGCTCCTAGAAGGCTTTGTTGCACTCTTCGTCCTAGTAGAAAGCTCTCTTTAGAAGGCGAACAAGAGGCAACACTTGTCTGTGACCCAGGAGAATTTACTTAACACGGTAACCCTCCCAGCTAGACATTGCACCTCCTTTGTGTTTCTGGGAGCTTGCATGTCAAGTATGCCTTTTACCTTATCAGGATTGGCCTTTATCTCCTGTTGTGACACCATAAATTCGAGGAACTTTTCGGTCGACACCCCGAAGGCACATTTGTTGGGGTTAAGCTTCATATTGTGCTTCCTCAAGGTCTAGAATGTCTCGCTCTAATCTGAGAGGTGTTGTTCATTTTGAAGGTTCTTTACCAGCATGTCGTCTACATACACCTTGACGTTCCTTCCGATTTGGCCTTTAAACATTTTGTTGAAGAGTCTCTGGCAAGTCGCCCTGTGTTCTTTAACCCAAAGGGCATGACCAGGTAATAGTAGAGTCCCCAATCAGTGATAAAGGTGGTTTTCTCCTTATCGAACTCATGCATCTTAATTTGGTTGTACCTCGAGAAGCTGTCCATAAAGCTAAGAGTTTGGTGGTCAGCCGTGGAGTCTACCAATGTATCAATCCTCGAGAGCGGGAAGCTATCATTCGGGCAAGCTTTGTTGAGGTCGGTGAAATCAACACACATACACCATTTTCCATTCAATTTTCTCACCATAACCACGTTTGCCAACCAGCCAGGGTAGTGGACTTCCCTCATAAAGCCAGTCATTAATAATTTATCTACTTCTTTTGCAATCGCCTGGTTCCGCTTAGGAGTAAAGTTTCTCTTTTTCTGATTGACGGGCCTCCAGGGCGGGTCCACATTCAGCTTGTGTATAGCCATACGGGGATCTATTCCTGGCATATCTTCATGTGTCCAAGTGAACACGTCCCAATTTTTTATAAGAAAGTCTCGTAACCGAGCTTTGAATTCTCTCGGTAAGTCTGATCCTACTCGGGTGACTCCATCAAGGGTGTCGGGATCGAGGGTGTTGTCTTCTAGTTCTCTTTCAGGTTTTGTTACTACTCTGGCCCTCTCATCTCAGACCTCCAGGCTGTTGATTGACTTGTTTTCTTTCGGGGCCAGCTCCCCCTTAAGCGATACCATATAACATTCATTGGCTGGCACTTAGTATCCCTTAACTTCCCCGACTCCCCCTCGATTGGGTAGCGCATCGAGAGATGGTAAGTTTAGGTGACCACTCTGAGTTGATTAAGTGTCGGCCTCCCCAGGATCACATTATACACGGAAGGACAATCTACCACCAAGAACCAAGAAATCGACCACCTGGGTTGATTGACGCTCCCCCATCCCTGTGATAACATGCAAGCTGATAGTTCCCAGTGGCAGTAACTTATCGCCCGTAAACCTGACCAAGGGTGTTTGAACGGATTTCAACTTGTCTTACCCGATGCCCATTTGATTAAAGGCTGGGAGGTACAGAATATCCACCGAGCTACCATTATCAATAAGGATACAGTGCTTATTAACAACTCCTTAAATTAAGTTTTCAAAATTGTCTCTTAATTGTTTAGTCCCACGTTGGTTAGAAATAAAAACAATATGCAGTATATAAGTTCTAACTCTCCATCACTCTTGTGTATTTTGAGAGACTCACACACTCTCTCTTGGCTACTACGGTGTAGCAAGGTGTACACGTGCACACGCACGCGCATAAGTACAATTATGGGTGCGGGTAAAAGCGCTTGAGGTGCACTTTTCACTTCGCATGTGCGCATCATCGCTGAGTCGTATTAGGGGTTGCAAAATTCCTTTTCAATGGTCCATATGTGATATCGTGGCATTTGAGTCATCCACGATTGATAAGTTCAAACTTAAACTACTACACAAATGAACCGAACCAAGTGTCATTTGCCACGAGTTGGGCTGGACCAAAGTGGTGCACGAATGTGTTGGACCAAGTGTCATTCGCCACAAGTTGGGCTAAACCATGAGTGCGCGAATAAGTGGACTTAAGCTAGCATATGAAGTGGGCCAAGGCCCGCGAATGAGTGGACAAAGTGCGTGAATGTGAATTATAGAGTCCATTCACCACCAGCTAGGCAGGCTCATTCGTGACAGCCTATAACCAACACAACCTAGAAGTGTCCCAATCTTGCGTCTGACACAATAAATAGCCTGTATTGAGCCTGGTAAGGGTCCATTCGCCCATTCCTGTGCTAAAAGTGGACCAACAAGAGGTTTACACCTCATGCCGAGTTGGTGGAGTGGGTGGAAAGCCTCTTCCACTATAAAAAGGGGTCCTTGGGCTCCCAAGTGGAGAATAAGAGGGAACAAAAATCTAAGAAAAAAGGAGGACCAAGAGCAAGAAGAAAGGAAAGGGAGAAGAGGAAGAATAAGAAGAAGAAAGTGGCGAATGAGGGTTCAAACCTTTCCTTCTCTCTTCTTCCCTTAGATATGTGTTGCAAAACACATGTTCCTTCAAGCCCATGGATCTATATCTCCCTTGTAGAAGTTTTGTAATGCCTCCTTAGACTTGGAAACCACCTTAACCAAGTGTTGAAGTGTAAACTTTAGTGAACGTCCACAAGGTTTGATGGTGCAACCGTGGCCTTCTTGACTCGGTTTTCATATATGTTTATCAACTTGATAAGGGGACACTATGCCAAATTTTGGGAAAAAATTGGACTTGTCAAAATTGGACGGTTTTGAACACCGACTCTTTAAAGAGCAATAAGTTACAAGCGGAGGTATCCTACGACTTTGTTGGGCCATACAAGCCCATTAAAAGACAATGAGTTGATTCCGAACTTAGTTGTATCCTGAAAGTAGCTTTGTACGCTCCCTTGCACAATCTTGTGGGAGACCTTGACTATCTTCAAGAAACGCATAAAATAACACCTCTATGTCCCAGGTCACTCGGTTTTATTTTTAATTTTTTAAATTAAAAATACTTGACTTTAAGATTGGGGAATTAACGGATTTTGAATTATTGGATTACAAATCCAACATTTGATTGGGGGCAAATATTTGCTCATGCGCAGTAATGTGTAGTAGTAAATTATCTGCCTTGATTGGGATATGCAATCATCTGCATAGTCCTTAGTGTAATGTAGGTTTTTCTATTAATTATTAATAATCAATAGATAATAATAATTTTACGACTCCCCATTAGAGGTCTCTTGTCAAATAAGGAAGGATTACTAATGTGTGTGTTCCTCGCTGAAATTCTTGTATATTAGTCCAACATTAGTGGGGGAAGGGTTGTGTGTGGGAGTTTACGAGGGTCCTCAGTAGCATTAAAAGTTGTGATCATTTTTTATGTCTATTGTGGAGTTCCCCTATGTGTGTGCGTGTGTTTCAATGAAAAAAAAGGGGTCCTCTTGTGCGATTAACTTAACATCATCGTCTTATTTAATGAATGAATGAGCTTCAGCTTTTTACCCGAGAAAAGGTCTTAACGCAACTCTATTTGTAAATGAAATGGTAGGTATTGCAGCAAGGCCTCGGCCCTAAGCACGTGCAATGGGGATGATATCCTCCGCGACATGAATATTTAAGCCAGGCTGGAGCCACCATTCATGGGGTGCCGTGTGGCATCAAGCACTGACAAAGAGGGTGGCACCCATACACTTTTGTCAGTACTTGACGCCACACAGCGCCCCATGAATGGTGGTTCCAGCCCGGCGCAAATATTCAGCGTCGCAAAGGATATCAACCCCATGCAATGGTATCAACGTGTCAAGCTAAGCCAAGCATTTGTCCAACTGGGATCTGGCTCAGGCTCAGCTCAAGCTTATCTTAAGTTGCCAAGCTTGGGCTTAGTGATCCACGGAACTCAACTATATTGATTCATATATGAATCTTAAGGCCTGAACCCATGGCCAAACTTGCTCATAAGGGCCGAATATATAACTTGTTGAAACAAATCCACTAGCGTGCGTGTATATGTATTAAGTACATATATAAATCCTAACAAACTGATCTTTCAATGAACTAAGATTGGTGTAACATGGCTCTGGTCAGTTAACTAAACGAGTTCAATTCATGCTTAGCTTTGTGAAAGCTTCAAATAATGCTCAAGCTTAACCCATGATGAGCTAAGCTCCTTTAATCCACTTATAGGACTAGTGCATAACTTTTTTTTCGAAGCAAATGTTATGTGATAAAAATGCCTATGTAGTGTATATGGTAAATTATAAACAAACACGTGTTGTTTTCAAGGGTAAAAGGGTCCAAATAAGTGTTGAATTGAAAAAGTAGGTGATCAATAAAAGACATAAAATTCAAAAACACATCATGTGTCAATCAATGGCATGCCTTTAGAGGTCTGTCTCAAAACAGACAATCATTCTCCTTAAAAATACTGGAATCACTTTAAACGTGTTTGACACCAAAATATTCATGCTAATACAGGGACAAACAATTTTGTTTTTGTATGGGCCAGGATACTTTCTTCATTGAAATACACTTCTATAACATAAGGTTAGTTTTGGATTTAACCATTAACTTTTGATCACATGATTTATTTGACTAATGATCAATGATTGGACAACTAATAAAAGGGTGTTTTATGAAAACTACAGTGTCGGTCAAGGATTTTATTTTGTAATTATTGATAAATGAGGAGAGAATCTATATATTGTCAAATACTTCAATGGTATAGTGGCAAATTTTTGTTAGATGAGGAACCATTCAGTTTTATTTCTCCTGGAGAACATGATCTGAATATCGTTTAGAAGACAAAGAAGCCAACAACAGTCAAACATGATAGTAACTCTTCTTATACATTTACCCAAACAACATATTCTTATACAAAATGAAAGTAATCATTTATTTACCCAAAAAAAACCCTTTATTTAACATCGTGCCATGTGCTGGACTGGTACTAACATGATTTTTCTCTGGTCATATTATTGGCGATGATTCCAATTCTAAAAATATTAACATGTACAAATCAGATAGATGATTGCAGTTATGATTTCCTTGATAGGATATCCACTAGGGTATTATTCTATCCTTTACTCAACAAATCCACTAGGGTGTTTGCGTTTTATCACAGAACATTTGCTTCGAAATGGAAATCTGTCCTGAAAATTTATGTGGTCCATAGACTCACTAAAAATTAGATGAGAACGAATCTTGTGAGAACTGTGAAAACGGCATCAGGGTATGGACACATCAGTGCCAAAAAGTGATAAGTGCCC
>JAOXJP010103269.1:0-14325 GCA_025762735.1 Platanus orientalis | reverse complement strand
GCTATAAAGTTTCAGGTCTATAAGAACTAGATTATCAAATCTCTCCACACATTTCAATGTGTCTAACATCCTACTATATTACCCTAAGACCACCTATCTCAACTCATGAGATCAAATAATTACCCATATTAAGATACAAATACATGTGATGATAGAATAAATAGATATTATTAAATGAAAAATTAATTAAATGTACTTATATTTTATGTGAATGACTTTGTCAAGACACACATTTCCTATAATACCATTCTAAAATTCAGTTTTGTCCTCAAAGCTTGTAAACTATTCTGGAATCTTGAAGTGAATAGCGGATCACGATATGACACTATGCTAATTAGAATACCATGTAATTTCATAATTTTATCAATGTATAACTTAACCAGTCTATCAAGTGAGTAATTTACCTGAACAGATAAGAAATGAGTGGATTTGGTAAGTCGATCCACAATAACCCAAACATAATCAAATTTCTTCCTGGTCTTAGGTAGTCCACTAACAAAGTCTGTAGATATGTGTTCCTACTTCCATTCATGAATTTCCAAAGGCTGGAGCAATCTTACTGGCTTTTAGTGTTCAACTTTCACAAGTTGACAAGTCAAACACTTGGATACAAAATCCGTAATTTTTCACTTCATATTATTCCACCAATAAAAGAATCATCTCCTCTAATAGAAAAGTTTGCTTTATGTCATTTCTTGACGTCTTCTATAATTTTATGAATCTGAATATCTAAATTATAAGTTGTCTTGATCTTGTTATTCAACATAGGTTGTATTCTAAGATGTGCCATAACATGTGCCAGCTCGCCAGAAGATTTTCAACTCAAAGCATTGGCAACCACATTGGTCTTTCTTGGATGATAAATGATAGTTCACTCATAATCCTTAATCAACTCAAGCCATCTTCTCTACCTCAAATCCAAATCCTTTTATGAAAATAGATACTTCAAACTCTTGTGATCTGTATAAATCTTACAAGGTTCTTTATACAAGTAATGTCTCCATATTTTTAATGTAAAAATAATTGCAATTAACTCTAAATCATAGGTTAAGTAATTATGCTTATAAGGCTTAAGCTATCTAGATGCATAGACAATGATTTTGCCTTGCATCAAAACACAACCCAAACCTTTTATGGATGCAACATTACAGATCACATATTTTTCTCGTGTGTTGAATGATAAAGTAAGGATCGGTGTAGAAACCAAACGATCCTTTAGCTCTTGAAAGCTATGCTCACATACCTCATTCCAGTTGAACTTAAGATTCGTTTGTGTCAACTTTGTCAAAAAACTCGTAATACTAGAGAATCTCTCAACAAATCTCCTATAATATCCAGTCAATCCGAGAAAGCTACGAATCTCACTCACATTCGTAGGTCTAAGCCAATTGACCACTGCCTCTATCTTCTTGGAATCTACATGAATTTTATATTTAAAGATTATATGTCCCAAGAAAACCACCTTGTCTAACAAAAGTCACACTTATTGAATTTAGCAGAAAGTTTATGGTCCCTCAAAGTCTACAATGTAATCTTCAAGTGTTCTTTATGCTCCTTTGAACTCTTTGAATAAACCATAATATCATCAATAAATGTAATGATAAACTTATTCAAATAAGGTCTAAATATCATATTCATAAGGTTTGTAAATGTTATAGGTGCATTTGTCAGTCCAAAAAACATGACTAGGAACTCAAAATGTTCATACCTGGTACGGAAAGCAATCTTAGGTATATCTTAATTCTTAATTCGAAGCTGATGGTATCCAGATCTGAGGTCAATCTTGGAAAAGACATTGACACCTTATAGTTGATTGAAAAGATCATCTATCCATGATAAAGAATACTTATTTTCTATGGTCACCTTGTTCAACTGCCAATAACCAATGCAAAGTCTTATGGTTCCATCCTTCTTCACAAATAAAATAGGTGGTCCCCATAAGAAAACACTAGGGCGGACAAAACCTCTATCTATCAAATCCTGTAACTGCATTTTAAGTTCATTTAATTTAGTTGATGCCATAAGATATAATGTCATGGAAATAGGCTTAATACCTTTTACAAACTCAATTGCAAACTCAATCTCCTTGTCTAGAGGTAAGCTAGGAAGATCATCTGGAAACACATCATTGAAATTTCTAATAATGTATATGTCTCCAATTTGTACTCCATCTTTCTGATCATCTATAATGTAAGCTAGGTACCCTAGCCCACCTTTCTGCTCGCAGGGTAAAAATCATCTTAGGAAAACTCCATAATCCCTTAAATATCAACTCAGGTTAATTGGGGATACTAATGGTCACCTCCTTGCTATAACAATCTACCTTAGTATGATAAGTGGCTAACCAATCCATGCCTAGGATGACATCATGATGTGTAAGTCTAATAGAATCAAATTTGCTAACAAATCAACTTCCTCAATCCTGACTACACACGACTTGTACACCAGCTCAACAATCATAGCCTTGCCAAGCGGAGTAGATATTACTAAATCAAAATATAGTGGTTCTAGTATAACATCAATAAGTGTCATAAGCCTGGTAGACATAAAGGAGCATGTGGATCCGGGTTCAATAAGTACTCTAACATCATGTGAAAATAAACGAAGAATACCTATCACCATAATATTGGATACCTTTGTACCCTTCTTAGTAACTACATAGATACGCCCTTGAATCTTCAATCTCAGCTTCCCATCAGTAGGCTTGGCCATTAGATCAATCTTCATTAAAGGAAAATCTCTAATTATGTGATCAATCTTTCTGCATCTAAAATAGACTAGAGTCTTGAAATACAAAACACCTACATGAAATTTTCCACATCTCAAATAAGCAACCCTATGTGGTTGGGTCTTAGTCTCAGTCACCACTTTTTTGAACGTCTTAGCATTGTCATTAGGCTTTTTGAATCCATCCTGAATAGGATGCTTCTTTCCTTGATTCAGAACATACAGAGGCTCTTCACATTCCCTTTTCATAACCATGACAGTCTTAACATCATCAAAAGTGTTCAATTGTAGGGCAATCATGCGTGAATAGATACTTGGGCCCAAACGTTTCAAAATTTTCGTGGATTTGCACTCATCATCTCCAGATATGTGAGGAGCAAACCTAACCAAATCCATGAATTTAGACTTATACTTTAAGACTATCCTATTTCCCTATACAAGTTCCATGAACTCCCTTTCCTTAGCATCATGAACACTACATGGAAAGTAGTAGTTGCGGAAAGCCCTAAGGAAAACGTCCTAAGTGAGTAGTTCACTTTCCTCAAGCTATGAAGTATCTTTAATAGCTCTCCTCCAATGTTCAGCTTCTCCTTTTAGCATAAAAATTATAAAAGAGGCCTTTTGAACCTTAGTGTAACCAATCACATCAAAGATCTTCTTTAACTGCATCTACCATGATTTTTCTTTTGACGGATCTAAGGAGCCTTTAAACTCAGCAGGTTCCATCCTCTTAGATTTCTCTAAAGAATTAGGTTCATGCTTAATATCCTTGTCCCTTGCAACCACATGACATTGCACTACCTCAACTAGTTCCCTGATAGCTCTAAATGATCAATTTTGGTCCTCAACCTGATTGGTATAAATGGGGATCCTATAGAGCGACATATTTTCCTAAAATAATCAAATAAACTTAATGTCAGAGTCGTAAAAAATATCAAATCAACCTTAAATGTGTTAGACTTTATCAAAAATATATCACAACATATCACTTTTAATTTTAATAAATTTCTAAGATCTCATTCTAATGATTCATCTATATTTTTTGTTATAATATTTCTAAACTTCTTTTTAATGTTTCAGACTAGAACTTTCTAATTTTCCTCTAAGTCTAAAATCAGGAGCTCATTCAAAAATGTCTAGAGAACCTTAAACCTTAAGCTCAGATACCAACTCTGTCACACCCCAAAACCCATACCAGAAAGGCCATGAATTTCGGCATATGATATTAAACATTCATTCATAACCTATAAATTCCATATAATTTTTCTATCATTCTTTTCATTCATATGCAGTAGAATTGCATATCATAATTCATAACCATCTATATCTCATAATCAACATCTAATAAATTTTTCATAAACCTGAAAATAATCCATAATCATGTCCTGACTTTCCCATTTAAAAAAACTAATAGTCTGACATAAATTAAACCATCATCTAAAAATCAAATATCAAGTTTAAACTAAAATCAACTAACTTATTTCATTCTTTTAATATAATTGAAATAAAATAAAGTCTCAATGTCTAATAGCATAAATCCAAACTTCTAACTCTCCAATCTAGCGTGTCAGTATCGCTATACAATTATCTCCTCATCATTTGTGGTGCCAAATTTTGGGTGAGCTTGACAAACTCACCAGGTAACAATAAATTAAAGAGTAATAGATTAAGACTTTGTTCAAATCAAAACAAAACAAATAGTAGCATACCCTTTTACAATATATAGAACTAAGTAGTTAATCATATAAAGACATATTAAACTGAAAACATTAAAAGACATAAACATATAGATAGTCTAAACAGAATAAAATAAATGTATATAACTGAATTGAATAAAACAGAACAAAACATGTAAATCATATACATAAGCCAATACAAATAATAGCTACACCATTTAATCCTTAGTAAAAAGGGCTAGTCACACCATTTAAACCCGTGTGAGAAGGGTTCAGTCACACCATTTAATCTCTGGTGAGAAGAGTCAGTGCAATTCACACCATAAAGCCAGGTGTGATGAGTATCATCATTCATCTCCCTTGATGACAAAGGATGGCTTCTAACATAACTTTAATATAAAACAATAGCAATAGTCATACAAAACATATATCAATTCTTAGTAGAACATCATAGATGTTTAATCCTCCCAATCACATAACTATGAAATAATTAGATTTTTACAATAATCATGTAGAACATATCACATTCAGATCATAAATCAAATATATAAACATATAGAGATCTTTTAAAATAAGAGAATAGTCTATACAATCCTATGGAAGTAAATACTAAAACTATAAGTACTTTGTGTTTTTGAAAACAAAAAATCCCTTTTTAAAATCATTGATTTTAGAAATTTAAATTTGATTAAAACTTGTAGCAAATCAATCCCTAGCATGTAGAACATAAATCCAAAATAATATAGAACCTCAAAATTGTGTAAAAAAAAAACATAGTATTTTACGTTCTTGAAAAACCTCAAAACCCTTTTAAAAACCATATTTCTTTGCTTGAAATCCCTTAAAAAAAACTAAAGTAATCTTTGCAAAACTAGATTGGATCACTTCTAGGAACCTAGGGAATTCAAAAACAAAATTATTTTTGTGTCCCCTACCTTTGGACTTATGCAAAATTCCTTCATAGCTTTGTTCTTCAGAAAAATCCCCAAATCTTTGTAAAAACCTAGTTTTTCCTCTTTATTTTTCTTCCTTTTCTCTTCGTCTTGCTCTTGATCATTTCTCTAGGGTTCTAGGTTTCTTTAGGTCATGCTTAATCTCTTATATTGGTACACAAGGAGTCCAAGACGTGTAAGGAGAGTTTTTAATTCGAAAACCCCTAAAAAAATGTGTTTCCAAAAACTTGTTAAAGTATGAAAGTCTACGTGGGTGACATGCTAGTCAAAAGCTGAAGAAGAGATCATCACATCACTCACCTATTTGAAGCATTTCAACTACTTAGGAAACACTAGATGAAGCTTAACCATTGAAAATGCACCTCTGACGTATCCTCAGGTAAGTTCCTAAGATATATGGTCATATAGAGGGGGATAAAAGCTAACCCATCTCAAATCAAAGCTTTAGCTAAGATGTCATCCTCCACCAATGTGAAGGAAGTTTAGAGACTGACAAGAAGAATCGTAGCCCTGAACAGATTTATCTTTAAATCCAGTGATAGGTGTAAGCCCTTCTTCCAACTCTTAAAGGAATACAAAAAATGTAAATGAAACAAAGATTGTGAAGCAGCTTTCCAACAATTAAAGCAACAGCTTAGCAACCCGCTATTGATATCAAACCCCCAACCAAGGGAAAATCTTCTCTTATACGTCTCCACTTCTTCGGTGGCAGTTAATGAAGTCTTGATATGTGAAAAAGGGTTCCAGAAGCCCATCTACTACACAAGTAAGACCCTTCTTGATGTAGAAACACAATACACACATATAAAAAAGCTACATTAGCCTTGTTGAGTGTTTCATATAAGTTGCACCCATACTTTTAATCTCACCCCATCACGGTCATCACTAACCTTCTAATACGAATCATCCTCTCAAAGATGGAACTTTTCGGAAGACTCACAAAATGAGCAATAGAGGTTGGGCAATACGACATCCACTACCAACCTCAAACAACCAAAAAAAGAACATGTTCTAGTAGACTGCCTTGCAGAATTCTCACCAGAACCCCCAAGTCAACGCACGGAAAAAGAGATACTTCTAGATTCAACTTGGAAGCTCTTTGTGGACGAAGCCTCTAATGCAAAAGGAGCATACACATGTATGATACTCGTCACCCCAAAGGAAGTAACCATGGAGCAAGCCAGAATTCTAGGCTTCCCAGCCTCAAATAATGAAGCCTAATATAAAGCCATACTCGTAGGTCTTCAATTGGCCCATCACCCTCATTATACACAATGATTCACAGCTTATAGTCAAGTAGATCTAAAGAGAATATAAAACAAAAGATCCACACATGGCATCCTACTTAGAAGTAGCCTATGCAGAGTTGGAAAATTTTCACTACACATAATTATGAGGGCTTTCACGAGAACAAAACAGCCATGTTGATGCCCTTGCTTGCCTTGCCTTAACACTAGAGATTAAGAGGGAATGAGATATCCCAGTGGTATCTCTCTCATAGCCAAGCATTTTACAAACTCAACAAGTGGACCACATCGAGCAAATTGAGCCCAAACCCACTTGGGTGGACCCCATCATGCAATACTTGTAGCATGGAATCCAACATAAGGAAACAAAGAATCCAGGAAGTTGGTGTAAAGGACAGTAAGGTACACCCTTATTAACAACCAACTCTATAGAAGGTCCTATATCGACCTTTACCTAAAGTGCTTAGGGCCCGAATAGGCCTAACACATACTAAAATCCATCAAGGAGAATCTGGAAACAATGTTAGGGGAAGGTCCTTGGCTCATAAAGCCATGATGCAAGGGTACTACTGGTCCTACATGCAAAAGGATGCACAACAGTTTGTCAGAAAGTGTGACAAGTGTCAAAGGTACGCACCAATGACTCATTAAATAGCCCTTCATTTAATGGGGGTTTGATATAGTTAAACCAGTGCTAACCACCCTGACTCAAAAGCGATACCTCTTGGTAGCCACAAACTACTTCACCAAATGGATAGAAGCAAAAGCCTATGCCAGAATAAGAGAGATAGATCTTAAGAAGTTTGTATGAAAGCAAATAATATACAAATTCAAAATCCCAAGAGTACTGATCACAGACAACGGGCAACCATTTGATGGTAGGTAGTTCAGAAGCTTTTGTTAAAGGTACAATATCACTAACAGATACCCTACATTGACATATCTCCAAGCAAATGGCCATGTAGAGGCGTCCAACAAAACAATACTTGACTGCCTAAAAAAATGTTTGGATGCACCTAAAGGCTAGTGGGCCAAATAGTTTTTAGGAGTATTATGGGCCTATTGTACCACCAAAGGACAACCCACTATAGAGATACCTTTCTCTTTGGCTTACAACATGGAAGCCATCATCCCTATTGAGATACAAGAGCCTACCATGCACACCACAATTGCAAACACTCCAAACAACGAGCACTAGCTGACTTTATGCTTGGATTTGCTAGAAGAAAAAAGGGAAAAATCCCAAGTTAGGATTGCGGCTTACCACCAGAGACTCAGAAAGTACTATAATAAAAAAGTCAAAAATAAAGAATTCCAAGAAGAAGAAGTAGTCCTCAGAAGAGTTTTTGAAAACACCAAGGAACCAAACCAATGTAAGATGGGCCTAAACTAGGAAGGGCCCTACCTGATCCAAGAAAAGGGAGATTTAGAAGCATACAAACTTAAGGCATTAGACGAAAGACAAATCCCTAGACATTAGAATGCAACTCACTTGAGAAAATATCATCAATAAAGCACTATTATCCTCCCTCAAGTCATTTTATCTTTTCTAGAAAAAGATTAAAATCTTTAGGTCATTTTAGTTTTTCTAGAAAAAGATTAAAATTGGGGTACAAGGCCCCAAAACTAACATAAGGTTGGAAAATAGGCTCTATTCAGGTTGGAGAAAAAGTCCTAGAATCGAACAATTAGGCATTCACATCTCTAGAAGCAGCCTAAGAGGTCTTTTTGGGTTAGGCTAATAGGATTCCTATCTCTAGAAGCCACCCAAGAGGCCCTTCCGGGTTAGGCTAACAAGCTCTGGTTAGGTTGCAGTCCTAGAATTGGACAACTAGACATCCCTATCTTTGGAAGCAATATAGGAGGCCCTTCCAAAGTTTTGACAACAACTTTATTAAGTGGAGCAAGGTAAACCCTACCAGTTAGGTACAAAAAATTCTCTTTATTAAGTGGAGCAAGGCAAGCCCTACTGGTTAGACACAAAAAATTCTCTTCATTAAGTGAAGCAAGGTAAACCCTACCAGCTAGGCACAAAAAATTCACTTCATTAAGTGGAGCAAGATAAGTCTTACTAGTTAGGCACAAGAAATTCACTTCGTTAAGTGAAGCAAGGTAAGTCTTACCAGTTAAACACAAAAAACTTGCTTTGTCAAGTGAAGTGTGGAACAAAGCAAGCCATTCCAATTAGGCTCCAAAATTAGTTTCGTCAAGCGGAGAAAAAAAAAAGAGAGCTCTACTTGTTAGGCGCTAAGATCAGACTCAAAGCATTTTAAGCCTACTCGTTAGGAATTGAGATCAGCCTAAAATCATTTCAAGCCTAGTCATTAGGCACCAATATTAGCCTTTCAAGCCCTACCTCATAGGCATAGGGACCCTCCAAAGGTATAACATCAACCTCCTTCAATGGATCCACGTAAGCCCTACTTATTAGGCATTAAATTTCAACAAAAGATATTTCATTTGTCTTAGTAAAAATCAAAGATCACCTTACAAAGCAGAAAACAACATGCTGGTATAGAAATTACAATTTATTTATTCACATAAATAAGAAGACTACAAGCCATATGGCTAAGTATAGGAAGAAGAGTTGCTTTCATATTTCATCAACTACCTTCAAGAGGAGGTGTTAAGAAACTCACCTGTTTGGACCTGCAGCCGATTCTGCATGCTTCAGTTCTCATCCATCAATCTCCAGACAGCCTAGCTGTCCTCCCACCATAAGTCATGGCTGGTTCAATGGAAGTAGAAATGCCAAGCAAGCTCTACAACATCATTGGAAGCTTGTAAATGATAGCACACATCATCACAACCTGAAGTCAAAAAAAGGGAAAGGAAGATGCAAGAAGAAAGAACACTCACCCCCGCACTAAGAGAGAGGGCCAAAGAGACAGATTCTTCATCAAACAATCCTTCTAGACATGCTTGGTCTTGGGGAAGGATCGTCCCCTATGCAACTGTAGTCGCCACTTCTTCATTTTCCATGGTAGAGTCTTCGGAGGTGACTACTTTAACCTCCATCTAGATTCAAGGTTGCCACCCCGGAGGACCTACATTAGAGCCAGAGCCAGAGCCATGAGAGGATGAAGAAGAAAAGTTAGAAGATGACATCTTCACAATAAATTGAAAGTTAAGAGGTAAAAAACAATGAAAACCCTAAGAAGAGAGATATGATCTCTGAATAAGGAAGCTCAAAAGGGTTACGTAACTCACCCGAATGGCTTGAGCCACATTGGAATACCAAGTGAAGCTCACAGTCATTAAATCATCCCACTTGCGTTCATAACACATGTCGATGTGTCATCTATACGTTGAACTCCAAGAAGGGAAGACGTCATTCAAAACCAAATTCCAAGGAAGAAATACTAAAAAAAGCCAGTACTAGGTCTCTTCCAAAAATATTTCTCTTCACCAACTGCATATCGCTGACTTCAGGTCACCTCAAACGACCTTGAGAAACTCTTTCTTTAAGCATGTGTCAATCATCATTAATGCTCAAGAAAAAAAGAATGAAAGCCAACCCAGTTCCCTATTCATCATTGTTACACTACGAATGAGGAACAGGGGAGGCAACTATACTGGGTAAAAAACACCCATCAATTGTACGCCACCAGGTGTCAATTCTAGACTAGGACTAACCATGGAACTATCGACTTCAAACTAGACCTAACCCCAGATTGGATTGGAAGGAGCCAACTCCAAATCTCATGCATTTAAGTCAGACTTGAGGCATCCCAACACATTAACAGCATACAGACTCATAATCAAACACGTCAAGCTATGTGATCTCAAGCGCACATAGCATAATAGACTAATCTTCAAGTCAAAGATATAATTAACTCAAAATACATCACCGAGTTTCACTCCAACAACTTGTTCAAAGGTGGTCAAAGCAATTCAACCTCCCGAGATCCCCAAGATCTCAATCCCTAAACTAAAGGGATTAAGCTTCATCAAGCTCTATAAGAAAATCTGAACACTCGTCAGAAGATGATCATTGAAAAATACACCCACAAAATCAAGGTACTCACTGAACCTCACCCTTACAAACTAAAACCATGCTAACTTGATCGTCGGAGATCATTTGGTAGGTACCGCATTGGTGCAATAAACCACCCAAAGAACGTTCAACATCACACACAAGCTATCCAGATTGAAACAGATCAACAAGACTAGAAGGTTAATCCAATATGACAATGAGGTGGAAATCTACCATCCACAACACCCAGGCTAACTTATGTAGCCAGAATATTTATGATCGTGGGTTTTGGTATTATTGATAGTTGAGGGGGGCGGGGAGATTGTTTATTGTCATATAGTCTAGGGGGTTTATGTAATTTACCCTAATAATAATAAATAAATAAATAAATAAAAGGGTGTTAGAAAAGGATATTGTACCTAAGGAATCTCTCTCCGATCATACTAGAGATTTGACCTGATGAAATCATATTCAATATCAAATTACAATCGTAGTACTGATTCAAAAAGGATTGAGTGTAGGTAATGCAGCAAAGCTTCCAACCACTTGATCAAAATCCAAAGAAAATCAGCTAGTCTGAAGTAAGGTATTATTTAAATTCTATTCTTATGATTAACATAAGGGTAGGACCCAAATGGGTGGTCCCCACATCAATAATTTTCTAGAGAGAGATTTTGATTAGACAAAATATTTGTCGTTCCTTCTTCCAATCTACTAATTCCCCAACCAAAAGAGGATTCCATGAAAATCTTGTATTGGAAAAACCATTAATAACCAATATTATAACTGTTGCCACTTTCCAGGCCAAGACTGTTACGTTCTTTTTTTAAAGATAATGCTATAAATATAACAGTTACTATTAGTTATCATCTTTGACAGTTATTATTAAATTTCACTATTCATATAAATTATTGATTTTTTTTTAATAACAATGATCGTTGTAGCCTTTATTATTGTTAATTTTATAAATCTTTCTATTTTGTAAAAATTGTGGATATGTCATTTAGGAGTTTGGATGGCATATGATTGAATTTGATCATTAATGCTGGGGCTTCATTTGGGGGAGCCTTTGGCCAGGTGCCTTCAACTAGATGTAGGCAGGCCACCCCAAAAAAGCATGAGTTTATATTATAACATGCCCTGCACTCGGCCCATTGTGTTTACTCTTGAAATCCATGTATAGATTTACCTAAAAGTTCTAACTATTTTGAGGAGCTTGATGGAGACATTGTTCTTTAGCATAAAGTCTAGTTCAATGGTTTAAGAAATTAATATTGCATCTTGATGCATATCTACACGAGGAATCGGGGTGGACCGTTTAGGGTCACACAGATCAATCATATCAAGTTGAGTAGCTTGTTGGAAATGAACTCCTCTTCCCCTCCAAATTCACATTGAGTTTTGTATAATTGCTCTGTTGTCTTCTCTTAAGAAACATATCCCTTCTACCTCAAACTATGCCATTTCTTCTTTGAGAAACATATTTGATCATTCAAAATATGCCCTCCTTAACTCCCATTGTTGAACAACCTCTGTGGGGGAATAAGTGCGGTATTATATTTTAGAGTTTATAATTAGTTATGTCTATCTTGCTATGGTATTAGATAATTAGTAGTTTGCATAATTTATCTTTGGATTTTCAAGTTATGAAACTACAAAACATATATATTTATTAAGAAAATGGACAATAATTGAGCCAACATACTATATGTAATTTTTTTCCTAATACTTTTAAAAATAAAAAAAGTGTCATGACTCTCCAAGTTGACCCTTGAGCTATCCGAGTTGAGTTAAAAATTGGAGTTAGTGAACCTTGGCATTGGTAATAGGCTATTGAGGACTGTGGAAGAGGGGTTACAAAGGTTGACATAAATGTTTATAAGTCTTCAAGGAAAAAGGGGATGGTAGGATGATGTTTAGGGATTTTATGGATTTAGACACAAAACAATAAGAGGTTAGGGTTTTATAGCTACTGTAGGGATTGGAGCACCTTGGGTCTCAGTTTTCATATGCAAAACAACAAGGATCTTGGGATTAAGGGAGACCACAGGGTTTGATCGGAGATATACTTGGGTTCTCAAAGTCTTTAACAACAAGGAAAAGGGTGTATGGGTAGGTTGTAGGATAAGGATTGAATCAAGAACCTTCTTGGAAGGTTTATTGATGGGTTAATGGTGATTAAATTACTGAATCAAGAATACCAAAAGATTAAAGAAAAGAAAAGAAAAAAAAAGAGAAGAAGACTTGAAATTGCAAAGATAACTCTTTAAATTAGGGGATTTTGGATTCTACCAAGCTAGAATAAACCCAAGACATCTACCAAGGGTGCCACTCTTGGTTTTTACACACTCATAAAAGAGAAAGCACACTCCAAGAGAGAGAAAAGCCTTCAGTCGACAAGTAAGAAATAACACTTAGCCTTTGTATATATATATGTGTTGTGGGTTTTCCACAACCAAACATAATCCCTTATTGAATTTGAACCCTTATTGACTTTGATTCAAATCCTACTTCTATTACAAATAAGGATTCCTAATTGTATTAAAAAAAGATAAAGTCTCTAAAGGATATGACAACGTAAACATTATTGTAGAGATTTTAAGACACTTAGTTATACCAGGAAGCTAAGTAAAATCCAACATTAAAATATATATAATGTTCTAACTAAATTTTACTAAGACTAATTAAAATCCAATTATGCTGCTCAATTCTTGTATCACACAACCCATCACTCTATGCACATGTGTGGGTCCCACGCACATCTCATGTGGGCCCCACTTCAGCCTTGAAATCTGCATCACCGATGCTTCAAATTTATTAGGAGGGTGTTAAAAAAGGGAAGAAATATTCTACTCCCAATTTGTCTGCTCACCATGTACTCAAACACAAAGGCTGGAGACTGGATTTCATGCACACAAAAGATGTGTGCAAGTTGTGCACATGGACCAGGGGGCTGACGCATCAGCACCGAAAAGTGATTTACACTTTTTTGGGGTACATTAATCACTTTTCGGCATTGATGTCCGCCCCTGGTCCATACACAGTTTGCCCACAATTTTTTTGTGTGCACGAAATTCGGGGGCAAAGGCTGGGATATATAAGGTTAAAACAGTAAAAATAATTTTAAAAAAAGCATCACGTGCCAACCTTTGCATCTAAAAACAGGGGGGAGTAGACAATTTGGAAGTAGAACATTTGCTATGTTAAAAAAGAAAGGCATATCTCTCCGATCTGACTGGAGATGGTTCGACCCGATGAAATCCTATTCAGTCACAATCGCAGTACTGATTCAAAAGAGACTGACTGTAGGGTGCTGCAAAACTTCCAACCAACTGATCAAAATCCAATGCGAATCGCTAGTCCGGGTAATGGTATTATTCAGATTCTATTCAGACTGTTAACATAAGGGTGGGACCCAATTGGGTGGTCCCCATATCAATAATTTTCTAGAGAGAGAGAGAGAGAGAGAGAGATTGATTCGTCGTTCCTTCTTCCAATCCACTAAACTTCCCAACCAAAAGTGGAGGCCTTTCAAGGCTTGTATTGAAAAAACCATTAATAACCGGCATTATAGCTGTTGCCAGGCCCAACACCGTTACTCTGTTAATATAACAGTTGTTATTATTTACCATCTTTGATGGTTATTATTAAATTTTCATTATTCGTATGAATTTTTGATTTTTTTTTTCAACAACAATGGCCGTTATAACCGTTATTTCCATTATATATATATATATATATATATA
>JAOXJP010103259.1:0-14325 GCA_025762735.1 Platanus orientalis | reverse complement strand
TTAACTGTAGTCCATGGCTTTTCTGGGTTTGCTGTTGCAATCTTACTGTACGAGGCAGGTTGCGGTGCCTGTTGCGGGGTTTGAGAAGTTGCTGTTGCGCTGTGCCGTGGCGTTGTCTGAATTACTGGTGCCTTTTCCGACACTGAAGGAGGCCGAGGTGGTAGGGTGATCTGCTTCGCCCTGGTCTCTGAATTTGGTGCTTGATTAGCTGCTTTGTTTGAGCTGTTGCTAGTAGTTAGTCCCGAAGAAGGCAGAGGAAGTTCCACTGGGCGCTGTGCTAAAAAGGTGCTTCGCATTTCATGACATAGACGGTTCATTCCTTTATGTAGGTCCTTTACCTCCTTGCGTAGTCCATCATTTTCGCATTTCATAGCCTCAAGGAATTCTCTCAGAACTGATTCTAGCTCTGTACGAGTCATCGGGATTTCAGGACGATTCTGCAGGCTGGCCATCTTAAAAAGGGGATGTTCAAACGGAGGCGGGATGTGCTGAAATTCTCGAGGGGGTGGGGGCAAGTTTGCATTGGTCTGTCTCCACGGGAGCAAGTTCGTAAACATTGGTTCTGGGTTAACTTGTTTCTCTATCATTGCAACATTATCACTTCCATATTACACATCACAGATCTGAAACTATGCCCTATTCACTCTCAATTCCGCTTGTTCCCCCCATCCCTTCTACTTCCCCTGTTCCCCATCCACCCTATGCCGCTTCGTCGGTCGGAAAGGGCCCGTTGGCAGAAATTTTACTGCAAACAACCTCTGCTGCCACAAATAGAAATGAAGAAGCCAAATTAATGTTTGAAAACATAGCAACAGTACTCGATGACGCGCTGAACGAGATCGTACTTCCTCAGCACTTGCAAAAAACATTCCGAGAATTCATTACCGATCTGACAGCAGTCGCTCGACGACACTTTGAAAGTCATGTTAGAGGGACGAACCGGCCCTCTAAACCTTACACCACCGAAAATTCCTTTCCAAACGATCCCAAGACAAGGAATACGGCCCACCACGATGTATCCACAAAGACGCAAACAACATATTCAAGCGCCGTTAAGATGCCCAACCAAAAATATAGCCCTCCAGCAAAACTGTCACCTCGACCACCAGCTACACAGCTACCGAAGCCAGTCAATAAAAACAAAGTCCTGCCCAAAAAGCCTCATGAGGACAACCGTATTTTTGTAAGGATATCTCCTGGACATACATGTCTGGGGATGTCTCCTTATGCTATAATGCTACAACTTGATGCATTCCTGAAAGGGAAATTTGTGCGCGAGGTCCAAAAGATCAAAACAGGGTTCGCCATCTGTCCAATATCAAACGAAGCCCATGAAACATTGGTAGCACGTATGTCTGACATTGAAGCCTTCTTATCAATTGAAGGAGAATGCAAAGTCGAAAAGCCCGAACAATACTCAGCTTTTAAGCTCTCTGGGATACCTCGCTCTTACTCAGGATATGACGGCTCCGGAATAGTACTTATAGACATCACTGCCAATACTATCGCTCAAGCCCTCACAGACCTCACAAACATCCCTCCCGCGAATGTGATTGAATGTCAAAGCCCTACCGATAATCAATTCTCAGATAAAAAGAATTGGATAGTCTTTTATCCCCAAGGATCTAATCTCTCTAAAAGCCTGCCGTTATTTGGTGCACGCATTTCTGTTAAATTGCTTCCCAAAAGAACTAAAACTCCTCAATGTGGAAACTGTTATGGATGGCACAATGAACGGGCTTGCTCTAGGGCCCCCCGCTGCAGAATATGTGGCTCTACACAACATGTTGAGTCGAACCATACAACATGTGATCCTTCCAGAAGTCACGAATGCCCACCAAAATGCGTGAATTGTCATGGCCCCCATACTGCCGATTCCCTTGAATGTCTTATCCGACCAGGAAAAGATAACAAGCTACCTACAAAAGCTCAAATAGTACAAATCCGAAAGGCAGCAACCGCAGCTAGGCTACGCCTCAAAACAGCACACTGCGGAACCTTGGGCACCGAAACCACCAACAATGAAAACATTATTCCAGCAACACAAACAACAGTGGGAAATCAAACTCTCGACAGAGACACTCTCAGTACAACTTTTGTGTCCCAGAATAATTTTGCAGCCCTGGCAGATAACGCCCAACAGCACTGTGCGGATGATACTATGAAAAATACATGAGTAATACAAACCAATATATTAAGTTACTCTCCGTCAATGTTGGCCGCAGCTCTACGGCACACACAATTTCACTTGAAACCGCTTTTCGTACCAATATCGACATGCTATTACTACAAGAACCATATACCTCTCGAGACCCAACTCGCCGAATCACATGTACACATCCTTCATTTGAATGTTTTACCCCAGTTGATGACTGGTCATTGCGACCCCGCGTACTTATTTATACAAAGAAAAATTCTGGACTCACTATCATTCAGACCCGTCCTGAAATTTCACCCGATCAAAGGTCTGGTGATATTATTTTCCTCAAAGTCAAGACCGCCAATAATCATTGGATTACCATTATAAATATTTACAACGCCCCACCCGGATCTATCAACGCTGGCGCAGCACTAGAATTTTTGTTTTCCCTATCTAATACCTTTAATTTCAAAAACTGTATTTTCGCTGGAGACTTTAATCTCCACCATAACAATTGGCAACCCTCTTACTCTGGAACACCTTCACCTCAAGCTATCCTCCTTACTCAATGGCTTGAGGCTCAAAATTTTTCTTTAATCTCAGAGGTCGACATCCCCACACATAATCGGGGAAATGTCCTTGACTTATGCTTTGCATCACACTCATTGTTGGCAAAGGGTAGCATAGCCTCCACACAACCAGATCTTGACATCACTTCCGACCACCTACCACTACTCATAACTATTCCAACTGACTTTCAAAAAACAAAAGTTGAACCTAAGTTGCGCTTCGCAACAATCGATGAAAGTATCTTCCAGTCCCTACTGAAATCAAATATAGCCGCATTAACTCCTTTGAGACAAAAATCTTGCTCAAGCATTGATATTAGAGCTGAAGAGCTAGTTACTGCCCTACAAAATTCATTCGCTGGCTCAGCAAAGAGATCTCTACCTCGCAACACTGGGAAACCCTGGTGGGACCAGAGCTGCAGAGAAGCTCGCCAAAGATATCGTGACATACTGCGTACCGGAAATGTCTCACATACCGATAAAAAAGAATATAGGAGAGCTATCAAAAGAGCAAAACGCTCATTCTATAAAAAAAAAGTAGACGATGCCAGCAAAGCAAAGGATATCTTCGATATTGTGAAGTGGCAGAGAGCTAAAGGTGTCTTCCGCACTCCCCCTCTACATAATCCCTTGGCACCAAATGACTCTCCGGCGCAAACACTAGAGGATAAAAGAGAAGTTCTATATAGAAATCTTCTCTGCAATCAAACTGAAACTGAAGATATCCCCTTGGATACTCCTTCTGTCCCAAAGAAACTTCTCCCATTTCCGAAACTAACACTTACAGAGACTTCCAGAGCTATTCTGGAAGCTGGAAATACGACACCAGGTAAAGATGGGATCCCTAGCGCATTGCTGCGCCTTGGATGGCCATACATTTCTAATCTAGTGTTGGACCTCTTTCAGGCGTGTATAGATACCGGTCACCATCCCCGCTGCTTCCGAACAGCTATCTTAACAATTATTGGTAAACCTAATAAAGCGGACATGACTTCCCCTAGTTCTTATAGGCCCATAGCGCTGCTCTCAGTTTTCGGTAAAGGTTTAGAAAGGCTTGTTGCAAGACGCATGGCATGGATTTCTATTAAGTTTAAGATTCTTGCTCATCAACAGTTTGGCGCGCTTCCACTTCGCTCATCTGTAGATCTAACCACCTGTCTTACCCACGATATAGAGAACTCTTTAAACAAATGTCAGACGGCATCTGTCGCCACTCTAGACATCAAGGGTGCTTTCGATGCAGTCCTCCCTGGACGGCTTGTCTACCGACTGAGAGAACAAGGGTGGCCGTCACACCTTTGTAAATGGATTGGTTCTTTTGCGACTAAGCGTACTGTTTTAATACGATTAGACGGCGAAACTGGTCCCCCGCAAGCGACTACCTGCGGTCTACCTCAGGGTTCCCCAATATCCCCAATTTTATTCATGCTTTATATTTCTCCTCTCTTCCACTTGAAAGACCTTAAAAAGGCATTTGGATACGCTGATGATGTAGCTATCCTTGAAACCTCCCCTTCACTAGAACTTAACTCGATCAGAATTAAGGAAGCCATCAATGCAGCATTGGCTTGGGGCAAAGATGAAGGTGTCACTTTTGATCCTAAGAAATCAGAGTTAATGCATTTCTCTAGAAGGCACAAAGATAAAGGAAACAGCCCAAAGGTACAGACAAGCAACTTCACAATTTCAGAAAACACGAATCTACCCTACTTGAAATGGCTGGGTGTACATTTTGACAAGAAACTAACCTTCAAGAGCCATGCGTTAATCCAGGCAGCTAAGGCGTTAAATGTTGCAAACGCTCTCCGTCATTTAGGCAATACAACAAGAGGAGTTCCCCCGCGTCTCCTCAGACAGGCAGTATTATCTTGCGTCTTGCCTATAGCACATTTTGCAGCTGAGACTTGGTGGCCAGGTAAGACTAGAAATAAAAACTCAAAAATAGTAAGCAATAGAGTTGGTAATCACTTAAACGCTCTGAGTAAAGTTTATACCACAGCTGCTAGGGCGATTCTTCCCGTATACCGTACCACCCCTACCCAAGCTCTTCTCAGGGAGGCAGGACTAAACCCAGCCGAAATATGTCTTGACAATATAGCAAGAAGAAGTGCTATCCGGACTCGCCGTCTTGATGACCGCCATCCACTACGCCGCCGCTCAACAAAGCTATCTATTAATCAAACATTGTCGCGATTTGCGCAATCCCTAGAATCAATACCACCGTCAGAATTTATAAACCCTCTTGCTCACCCTCCCTGGGAGATAGAAGAGCTACCAAATTATTCTATCTTCCCCTCTTCCACGGAAATGTCGACGCCTGAGTCGGAAGCTAGCATTTTTTATAATTTCTTAAACACACTTCCAAAAAATGACATTCTTATCTATAGTGATGGATCAAAATTACCAAATGGAAATGCAGGAGCTGGTTTTGTAATTTTCCAACTAGGGCGACAAATATGTACAGGTGCTTCTCCTTTGGGTAAATTATGCGAAGCAAATGATGCCGAAGCACATGCTGCACTCCTGGGAATAAAATCTGCAATTGCTCTCCCATCAACACGTTTCTCAAAAGATTTATGGGTTTTCGTAGATAATTATAGCGTGTCAAGAAAACTACTCTCAAAAACCTCTGTCTGGTCCTCCCAAGCAATCTACTTAGAAGCTTTGGAAACAACCAAACTTTGGAAAGCAAGAGCTAGACTTCCTCATATTTCCGAGGGCGAGATTAAGATATGCTGGATACCTAGTCATGCTGGAATCCATGGAAACGAACTTGCAGACTTTGAAGCTAAAAGAGGTGCAGCCATGCCTTATAACGAGTCGCAGCAACAACACTCGTTGGCTTCACTTTGCCGATGGCAAAAAGAAAAAACAGATAACTCAAGGGACATCTGGTGGCAAGCCCAGGCTCCTAAGATGTATTCCCAGCTTGAAATCCATTCTGCTCCCCTCCCACCTAAAGAACTTCTTCTAAGTAGGAAATTTCTTGGACATTTGTTTGCCTCTAGAACAGGACATGGAGATTTCGCTGAATACCACATACGTTTTAATCACCATGACGCTAATCTTAACTGTAAATGCGGATCACCCAAGGCACCTCTACATTTTTTCTTTTGCAGAATACTCCGCCGCCGACGTGGCCGTCCTCCAGGACCCATTAGTTCTCTAATCCCTACTTTACTTGGAACTCCAAAGGGGGCTATCACACTATCTGAATGGCTTGATAAAACTGATTTCTTCGTAAACATATGCCCTCGATAAGGTAATGGTTCTATCTACTCCACCACAGATTCCTTAAATTCTTATTCTACTTGTTATTTCTTTCGGGAAATCCTGCTACAAATTTTAAAGACTTTCCACTTATAGTGAGTGGCTTATGACTTCTCTTTTCTATTTATCTTGTGCTGGCTGTTTCATACAACGCCCCACACCATGTATATAACTGCTTAGTTTAGCCTAATACTCTAGAGCCCCGGCTCTAGCGTCATCTGTCCCTAGTTAGGATTAGAGTTAAGCGTCGCGAAAACGTTAGACTCGTACTTAGACGTTAAATAGCAATAATAATAATAATAATAATAATAATAATAATAATAATAATAATAATAGAAGTATTCGTAATAATGGTAATGATATGATAGTGATAAATAATGATAATACTATAGTTATAACAATTATATTAGCATCTGCACTGAAGTTAACATTAATAGAGGCAATAAGAATAATGATAAAATCATAATAGTATTTAATGGTATCGTTGATAGTAATAATACTAACATAATAATAATGATGATAAAAAGTGAATGAATAAAAGTAGTATCTAAATAAATAAAAGATAAAATAATAAACAAATTATACTAAATAAATAAATTAGAAGTAATAAAGTAAATAACAATATTAATGAACTAAATAAAAATATAGGTGAAATAATAAACAACTAAATTAAAAAGATGAAGAATGAGGTCATGGACTCAATCCATAGAAATTTGCCCCACTCATATCTCAGAAGATGGATTATTGAAAGGATTGCTATGATCACTAGCTGGTTAAAGGTGCTGGTATAAGGAGCTGCGCCAAAATTTGGTGGACATGGACAACTTGATCAAGATGAATTTTTATTTTCCAAATGTCAGTTTCATGTGCATGAGTAATGAGGAGATTCTTTCTCATCTTTTGATTTATTGTCCTTCTACGCAGAGGATTGGTAGGATAACTTAGAGTGGCTAAAGTTGGAATGACATCAGGGCCAACACATCAGTGCCAAAAGGTGAAAAACATCCCCCAAAAAAGTGTATATCACTTTTTCGGCTCTGATGTGTCAGCCCTAATGTCATTCCAAGCTTAGTCAGTCTCCAAGTTGTTGTACAGGATTAGAAGCGGTCCTTCTACATCTGAAGTAGACAACTTTGCTTGGTGGGTTTAAATTGCACTAAGTGATCCTTGTAGATCTTAAATGTTTTCTTTATGGTTGGAGAACCTAGGTGTTGTTGAATTATATTAATTTCTGTATCTCCTAATACCTTAAGGTTTTGGGAGAGTTGGTTAATTCACTATTAATGTGGTATCAGAGCTAAGCTAGGTCGCAATTTCGAATCCTGTGGAATTAAAAGTATTCTCCTGGACACAGCACTGCACGTGTGTGCACATAGTGGACTCGCACCTGGTTTCCCGGGTGTTCCCAGGAGAGAACAGTGTTCCTCTTAAGGGGGGTGTTGAAGTGTATTAATTTCTGTATCTCTTAACACCTTATGGTTTTGGGAGAGTTGGTTAATTCACTGTTAACAGGTGTTGACCACGAAAGGGAAGTCTTTGTGGCGGCTTGTCGCTGCAGTGGTTTGTTGTTCTTTATGGTTGGAGAGAAATGGAAAAACATATTTGAACTATGCAGAACTCTATTAGAGTTCTCAATAGGACCAATTAGAGAATCTTTTATCCTCTTTATGGTTTAAATGTTGTGAAGGGCTTCAGAACATAAGTAGAAGGAATATTTTAAGGGACTGGGCAGCTATTACTAGACTTGATTATACCCCAAGATAAAGTTTTTAATTTTTGTTTATTCATTTATTTTACGTTTTACCTTGGTGAGGGTTGTATAGTTCTGCTTTACAGTTTTCTTGGGACCTTCTTGTTTTCATATTTATAAATTCCTCTTACTTGTCTTAAAAAGTAGTAAATCTTTATGTCTCAGTTTGTTCAATACGGACATGCATACCTTAACTGAAAGTTTCTATTACAAGATATTTGGATCTTATTTGCTGGATTTTCATGGATTCACATCTCAATTACAATTTTCATGCTAATCCATTTACAGGTTTATTACATGGTGGATCTAAATAAGAATAATCAGTTGCTTAATTTCTCAGGCTGTGGTAAGTTTATCTAACTTTATTAAATACTTTTAACTTGTTTTCAAAAGAACTTATACTTGTGGGATCTTATCAAGTGAATTTTAAATTATCTTATTTGTTTTGGTGTATCTTGCAAAACCTTTTATTAGTAGTCCCTGAAACCATAATTCTGTTAATCTTTATTCGGGACTTCTCATGCTGAGGTTGTGTTCTATTTTTTGCAATCAACAAGTTGTGTTAAATTAGATTATAGTGCCTTACAAAACTCAGGCACTACTTACTGAAATGAGAAGAAAGAGACAGACTGACAAAACTAGGTGAACATTCCAGGAGAAACCAATAGCCATTCAATAAAAAAAAAAAAAAAAAGAAAGAAGAAGGAAAAACTGATAATCCTGACTCTTTGGTGATGGAATCATTTTGGGCTCTCCTTATCATCATATCTATCAGGGCAACCAGAGATGTGGCAACGAGGGTAGAGGCAGAGGATGAGGTCATCGGGGTAGACCATCAAATCACTGACACTATTGGTTTTGAGTTAGAAGTTGAGGTGATTTGGGCTGGGTTTGTTGGTGAGGTGATGTTATGTTGGTGTTTTTGCTTACCATGAGGTTTGTCCTATTTGTTGGAGCTTTATCGGTCCAGGGGGTGTTGTATGTATGAACGGTTTGTTTCTTGCTGGTTGATATTGATGGTAGGAGGGAGGTGTTGTTGGGTTAGGTGCTGGCTGAGGTCCTAGTATTTATTTATTTATTTTGAGATAGATTGACATTTTATTCAGAAAAAATGAAGAAAGATAAATAACACCCAAGAGGAGAGAAAGGAAACAGAAGAAAAGAAGGAAAAGAAAAGCAAAGCAAAGCCAAGAGTTAACAACTCCTCACACCAAACAGAATACCACTCAATCTCAACAAAGTCAGCCCTAATGGAAGCCTAATAATAAAGAAGCTTTTATTTTTATAAATAAAAGTTACAAGCTCCATAAAACTCCTCAGCTTCCCCTAAAAAATCCTAGCATTCCTTTTCTTCCAAAGACCCCCAACAAATGACACTAGGCAAAGCCCACTAGATGACCCAGGGAAAATGATCTAAATCTTTAATCCACCAGCCCAAAATCAAATCCTGAAAATGGTATGGTATATGGTATACAGGACATGTACATGTATATGATCAATGTGACGATACTTTTCTCAGTACACTGCATTTCAACATCAACCTCCTTGGTTGGCATATCAAAGGAACCAATGTAGAATCCTCAGAGAACGATGAATCCCATAGTTTAGGGATAATTGTAAACTACGTTAGAGAATTTTACACATTGACATTTTGTTTTTACCATGATACTCCATTGATCCAATTCTGTGTATTTCAATCATACACCCATACGATCATTGTGACAATACTTCACGCAAGTGATTGAGAGCACATCACTTTATATGCCAGCTATATGAGTGAGTTGCTAGGCCCACCCATAGCTGTGAATGTTCCAGATTCACAGGAAGTCCAGATATATAGTTCTCCGTTGTGTTACCTGTAGCAACACATTTTCTTTCCTATAATGTTGCTTGAGGAACTTGTTTCTTAATAGACACAGAAACATATGGCATGAACTGCCAAATCATATATATATATAACGAAACTGATAAATTTCGGATTAAATAAGTTCTAATGACTTTTACAGGGCACATTATTCTTACAGATAGAAGTTTGATAGAGTTCCTTGGAAGGTCAATGGCATGTCCATTGAGAATTTTTTCACTTTATACTCGTTCATCTCTATAATTATAACCATGGTACAACATAAGTTTGGTAAAATTTTGAAATATTTTCTGAAAGTTTTTGTCATTGGAAGGAGTGAAAGGAGCACCTAGGGTCTGAGTAGTTGATATAAAGCTTTGTTGAGTTAGTATGTTAATGTGTTATTTTTATATTCGTACAAGTACAAAAAATTGGATCCTAGTGAATCTTTCTCATCAATGGCTACTCTCTTGTTTTACATTTTTTTAGTTGTTGATTTTTTTTTTCAAAATTTTTAGGGGGGTCCTAAGTGTGTAATTATGCTTCTTTTAACATTCCCAGAAAAGTTCCATTCAAAAGTTCATAGTTTTCTCCAACCCTCCTGGAATTTCTGTGGGTTTATTTCAAAACATTTTTGTGAAATCTTTCCAAAATTTCCATAACTCCCAAAGCTAAATACCATTGAAGTTGAAACTTGAAACTATGAACCGTGATCCATGAGTAATTGTTTTGTAAAATTGATTTTCATTGTTTCCTTTGGTACCATATATGCAGTTTTAGCATTTCTCTAGCTGTCCATATGCACGTGGCATGTGTGAACTGTGATGAATTTGTAGCATGTTATTGGGTGTTAATGTTGTTTAATTGCAAGCATTCCAAGAGTAGATCATAGTTAAATGGAATTTCATCTTGTAACACAAAGCATTTGCTCAAATATAAAGACATATAAGAGTGGGACTTGTTGCTGCAAAACAAATTAGATCCTAGGAACCTATTGATGCAGCACAACTCAAAGACACCACTTAACAAATTAAATCAAGACAAGACTGAAGTGGAAAAGGTGTGGAAGCTTTCAGGTAGGGGTTTATAAGGTCAAAGTCTGGGCAATAGTCTGGGAATAAAGGGGAGTTTTATGCCTCAAAGCAGTGGGTAAACTAAGGGACTTCGGGTGGTTCAGTTAGGATCAGATTTCAATCCACACAGGTTCTGTTCTGGGGTTAAACAGATAGGGTAAAAGGTTATAAATAAAGTATTGGGTTTGTCTTGGGGCAGAATATGGTAGTATAGGTGGAGGTAAGGGCTGTAACAGAAGGGGAAATTTAGGGCGTTATAAAGATTGATAGGGTCAAGAACAAAGTTAGATTTTAGAGTCAAATGGAGGATCAAACAAGGTCTGTCCAGTGAGTGCACAGCAAGGTTAAAGGACATGGAAGTGTGGGGTTTAATGTAGGAAAAACAGAAAACAATAGGGGCTGTGAGAAGCTAGAGCTGGGTCATTATGAGTAGGCTTACAGGTGCTGGACAGCTTTATAACTGAGGACCTAAACAGAAGCTCCAATAATTATAAAAGAGGTTCATGGTCTTACTGTAGTTACTTGGCAACAAGCATTGCTATAACGGAGAACACCCTTCTGGTAATAACAAGCACACTGTTCCAGCAATATAAGGCTGGATTTAGGCTGCCACAGGTATGCCAATGATTTCTTCTGGCTTCCAATCAATCACCTATGTAATAGTGAGCCATCCAAGTTCCACCGCAGATATAGAACTAACAGTAATTTTGACTTTCTGGTGTAAATCACTGGTTTTGCTTCCAGATGAAGGATTGCAGGGTTTATGATGAATGGGGGAGGGAAAATCTGAAGTGCAGAAACTATATGGGAGGGTTTAATGGAGGTCGAATGGTTTAGGAGATGGGGGGTGAAGGTTTTGAAGGAAGAATTCAAAAGGGAATGAAATTATGGTCTGGCCGATGGGATTGTATGAAGGAAATTTAGGAAGAATGGATCTCTGGTTGGGCAGCAAGTAACAAAGATAACATAAAGAAGAAGAAGGAGAAAAGATGGAAGAGGTACAAATGTGAGGCAATCACCTACCTTCACTTACCTAGAAATCACCAATTAGGTTCCAAGCAAGGTTCAAAATTTCGATTTTGATGGATTTTTCGCCATGAGGATTTATGTAAATTTTGGGGAAATTTCGCTTGAATGTTTCGAAATATTGAAAAATTTATGAAAATCTCGATGTGAACTGCTATGAAAATTTAAATTTATGTTTAGGAAGATTACACATTCATGACTCTAATAATTACATAAAGCATTTAATTTATGTACAAATAAATCATATAAATAATTGAAATGGCTACTAATCATTTTTATAGACAAATGACTACCAAACTTGTCAAATTGTATGATTTCTTCACCTAATTCTTCATCTTAATTAGTCTTTCTATAAACGAACTTTATATAACAAAGTTATATAATAGTTTTAGTAGCACGTATCTAATTTATACATACATACTAAAAAAATCAATTATATAAATATAAGTTTAATCATTTTTAATAAGAAATCATTTTAATTATTTTCTAAGTAAATATTAAACAATATTGTTACTTTAAAAGTTTTAAGTGGAGTTATTATTTTTGGTCTAGAATCAAAAAATCGAAAATCATAGCAAACAATAGATTTAAGATGGGTATAGCTCATGCATACTAATTCCTGTCAAAAGTATTGATATCAGCAAAAATTTGCCTAAAATTTCGTCAATATTTTGCTAATATTGACATAGTTTCGGTGACGTTTTGAAGAAATTTTGGAATTTTTGTATTACCCTTGTATTTCATTTCGCTACCCCATGAAGTGGGGAAATTTTGACAAAATTTCAAGAAATTTCACTGAAATTTTGAACCATGGTTCCAAGTTTGCACCCAAAACTTGAAGGAGAAGAGCCAACTCGTGTGAGCAGGGAAAACCAGAAAAATATTTCATAAAACTTCATTTCATAAAAAGGTGGGGATGGGTTTCTTTTATAACCCACGATCCCTAGGGTTTTCCCATTACAAGCCACTCAAATTCAAATAAAAAGAACTCAACATAAATTAGAAACTAGTCTAGTTTGGGTGGTCCCAAACCAGGTGGTCGACCAGCCCTTATTTGGCCAAGAAAACCCTATGTACAACTTTGCCCAAAAACAATAATGTTAATCCCTCTTGTGTCATACCTCTAGTAATTAATAAAATATAAAATAACATGATAAAACTCTAATTAAATGACTTAAAACTAAGCCTAAGCCCTTTATAATATGTCCCTATGTTTCTTCCATGCTCCTCGTGTGTCCTCATGTGTGGACTCCACTAAGGCCATGTGTGGGCCCCACTTTGCTCCAATGTCTGCATCACCTATTTTTGTGTTAGAAAATTTCCTGGTGTAGAAAATAATTTGAATACTGACTTCAGTTAAATTGCAGTTTCCTTCCCAGCCTTTTTCATTCCTATGCTTATTCTCATCCTTGGCTTCTTAGATTCACCTAATACATGCAATCATGTTGCAGGCCTGTGGTCATGTAACCGCATAAGTTTTGCTATATGTGATTATTTATTTGGTTGCCAATGCATAACACGAAATGATCCATTCTCAAATTTGAAGTGCTTATGTAGGGGTATTTAGTTTTTTATAACTTTTGTTCAGCTATAATTTTTAAATTTGTTAGTTTGGGTAATCTAGGTTAGTTTCTTGTCAATTAGTTTTGGGGTTTTTGTTTAATTTAAGTAGAATAGGTTTCATTTATTTTAAGGAAAGCAAAAGATCTACATCCATTACTTTTCTTTAGCCTTTATTTTGAGAGGTCAAAACTTACGTGTTTGGTTTGGATTTCATGGCATTTGAAAGGTCATTCAATTTACCCTTCTAAAGAGTTCAAGATCTTGCAAACCTGATTTGATCTGGAAAGGTATTACCAAAACACTGGCAGCATATCACTTCGTGACAGGAATTAACTATGTTGGAATTTTATTTTCTCGGAAAGTCTAGTTAGAATGGGATTGGAAGTCTAGTGTGTAAAAAATTACATTAAGCTTTGTAACTCAGAATTTTATTATTGATTGATTAATGAATGAATTTCCAAGGCTACAGCTTTTTGTTCTCTGGTGTTACTCTGAATTTTGACGATGTGATGCTTTCAACCCTAGGTGTGACTCCTAGGTTCAACTAGTGATTATCATCTTCTTCCTCTATTATTCTTTTTTTTCTTCTTTATTTTCTGCAGATTTATGTATTACATGGTCTACTAACAGCACTGTTTGCATTCTTATAAACTTTTGTTTTAAAAATATTAACCCTTGAAGAAAAGAAATCAGAATTTTATTCTTTTGGTCTCACGTTAATTTGGTATTAAAACTTTGGTCATGCATCATGCCTAGCATTTAGATTTCAAGATTTGACCTGTCAGGCCAAAGAAAAGGATCTACATGAAATGACGGTTCTGCAATTATTTTTCATACCTACCTTTAATGCAATAAAATGGAAATAGAAGGACAACCGATTTATGAGAACATATGGAATTTTGCAACTTCGAGTATTGCTTAGTGATGAGATCTTTTTATTGAATGCATTGTTCTATTCATCTATTGAATGTTTTGAGAATGCAATATATATATATATATATTTGCGGGTTGGGGGGGGGGGGCAATCGAATATGCTTGACTATATATATTTGCGGGTGGGGGGGGGGGGGGGGGCGCAAACGAATATGATT
>JAOXJP010103248.1:0-14326 GCA_025762735.1 Platanus orientalis | reverse complement strand
GAGAGAAGGAGAGAGTTAGGGTTTGAAAGCGAGAGAGAGGGAGATTTATTATGATAATTATCGCTATTACTATGACAGCGACGAAAATAATTGCATTTACTATTATTGTTAGAAAAAACAATTATAAGAAAAGCTGTAGCTTGGAAATCCAAGCAGACGACAACTACGAAGAAGAAGAAAGTAGCTCCTCCAATTATTCTGTCTGTATCTTTCCTTTCCTTTGATGAAATTTGATCTTCTAGCTTTTCCAAGCAGGCCCAGAAAAAAAAGGGGAGAGAGAAATGGCGAGCGCCAAATTTCCTCCCCTCGTTTTCGCTTTCTCTCTCTTTCTCTACTTCTTTCTACCAACCTCCGGCGCCATTTACCCGCCAACTGCTCTCGCTCCTTTAAAATCTTTTAAAGGAGCAAATGTTCTGTCCAGGATTTTGTGTTCAAACGTGTGCTCTCACAACAGGCTGGCACCTGATGTTTTTTAAAATTTGGTACCTCTTCTAAATGGAAGAAAATGTTCTGCAATGAAAATGCCTCTGTAGTAGTGTGTACGGTGAATTATAAACTGACATTTGCATATGTGAGCACTTTTTTACCATTTTAACCATATTTTTGAGGACAGGATAGCCGGTATCATTAAGGTGGACGCCCGAACCGGTTTAGGCCATCTCGTTTACATGATCTAACTAACAACTGTGGTTTGCTTCAAGCATAAGAAAAATGTAGTAAAATAACAAAATATAAGCAATTTATAATGCTTTATATGGCTTATGACCAGGGTTTTTTTTTTTTTAGTACATATCAAAATATGTAATAAAATACCAAAAATAATAATAATAATAAAAGAAGTATTCGAATTTGGAAATGCATATTTCTAATTTATTTTCTTAATTTGTTTAAATAACGGTTTATTGTATTAGAATCAGGTTCAAAAAAAACCAATAGATTTTGACGAGTTTTGCAATTTTTGGCAAATTACTGTTTTAAGCTTCTATAGAACCATTTAAGGTGCGCAAGTTCATAACTGTTTTTAAAATTGTAGTTTTAATCTTATAATCTCTTTTTTTTTTTTTTGATATTTTTATACGCTTCGAAAGCACTGATTTTTTCATTTTTTTTGTTTATAAGATCCTATTTTTTCATTTGAAAACTGTCTTAGAGACACATCCTATTTTTTCATTTGAAAACTGTCTTAGAGACACATCCTTCTTAGAGACACGGTAGAACATACAAAATTTTGGATAGAACATTTATTTCCTTTTTTTTTTTTTTTTGTTCTTTTTTCCATTGAAAGCCGCTAACGTGCACGTGGGTATTCCGCTAGTTTCTAGCTGACGCTACCTAAATCTTTTCCCCTTTTTTTATTTTTTATTTTTTTTTATTTTAGCCCTTTCCCGTCTTATAAAAGACACGCTTTTAAGTTGTCAGCAGTTGGATTCCAATCTTACGGTTGAGAACTGATCTTTTTTTCAATTTATTTTTTCTACCGGAATTTAAAGAGATTCGATCCTTGGCTTTGAAGGAAGGACCGTGCCTCACCCACCCAAGTATGAGGGCTGGCTCAAGTGATTTGTAGTGTAATTCCTTGCACCCATGATCAAACACACTATGCATATCATCCTTGCTGTGGAGTATTGAATATTAATTGTATCAAATACCATAAAGTGGCTTTAGTTTAGCACATGATTGACTCTCTTGGTTGTAAAACCTTCTCCAATTCTATCATTAATCAATCAATTAGTACAACAACAACAACAACAATCAATAAAGCATTATCTCAACCGCTTGAGGTTGGCTATACGAATTCTGTTCCGCCATTTCAATCTATCGCGATCTTTAATTAATCTAGTTATAAAATTTTAGTTAGTGTATGGTGGATGGAGGGAAGGATCTGCATATAATATTACCAGATTACTTAAAGCACAAATCCATTTTGCATGTGTACGAACATACAAACTAAAAGAAGATCCAAGAAAACGAAGTAAGGGGAAGGGAGGACATAGCGACCAAAGAACCTGTTTCTCACATGAATTGATGTTTCTAAGAAACCCATCTTGGGGTATTTCATGATTTCTTTTTTGAAAAAAAAAGCTTAACCATCCCTTTCAAGAGGTGTGTCTTGTTTCGGTTTCTTTTCCCACTCGTTTTACCGTGTTTGGAGGCGCATAAATGGATCAAAACTTGTTGAACCTTTTTACAACTTTTAGTGATCGTGTATATGGAGATGTGTGTGCGTGTTTAAGGGAGAGAGAGAGAGAGAGAGAGCGTCCGCTGTAAATAAAGTCAGCAGCACTTGGCAATGACCATTCTGTGAATGGAGGGAAACTAAGTCCGTTCTTATCATAGGAAGGGTACGGGGGCCTTGCCTAGTCAATGGCGTGCATCATTTGGTTATATGACTAAAGGGGAGCTTTGATCAGATGTTTGGTCAATTACGTAGATGTTGATTCTTTTGAGTGTGTAAGCGTACCGTGTTTTTGTCCTTTTTTTATTTTTTATTTTTGACTATGACTTTCTTGTGTTGAACATTGACGTGTTATGTTGGTCTCGGCTCGTTTTCTCCACTTTATTAGCAAAATATCATGGACACAAACAAACTTTATTTAATTTAACCGTGTGTGCTGCGAAATATGGAAGGACTAAGACTCAATAGTTGGTGGGCTCCGTCTAAGAGAATATATATTTTTTTTTAATAACAACAACAAAAAAAAAAAAAAAAAGACTTTAGATCAATTTCAATTATTCAATTTTTAATCTATTAATTTGAATGATAAAGGATAACATGACAGATCATCCACCACGTTGGCATTGTTATATTTGGAAATCGGACTTGTATCCTCTGTGCCACGGAGAGCCACAGACACAAAGGTGGGTAGGGCCCTGCAAAAAATGTATGAACCCCACCTCCTTTTGTGTTTGTGGCGCACCATAGGGTGTTGCAGAGGATACAGCTCCTTGGAAATCATTCTTAGCCTTTCACATCTTTTATTTATTGTTCTTAATGTAAATCTTAATGGTATATATCAATTATATGTATTTATTATGATGAGCTATATGTCATGTCCAGGATTTGTTGTCTAAGTATGGTGTCTAGTCTACCAGGGGATATCATATGGAATAAATTGGATAGAAATTTGAAATTTCATCTAACTCCCATCCATTTTATGTCATATGACATCCCCTGAAACTCCTGGACGTAACATTTATTGGGTATATCTTTTAGGTTGAAGCTTGATCGAAGGCACGAATATCACTTCAGGCTTGAACTTAGCCCAAATCGAAGTTAATAGAGACCAGCCTGCCCAAATTTGAGGTCAAGCAAATCAAGAGCCACGCTAGCTTGGCAAAACTTGTAGCCTTACTCACATGTACATTTTGGTGCTTAAGTTTATCGTCTATATTCTAATAAGATCTCTTGCCATTTCTAAAAATATGGGAAATGGAAACGGTCAATAAAGCCTTAATAGCCAAAATAGGATGGCATTTTTTTTTTGCAGAATTCCAGCTCAATTTGGGTGAAACTCTTCAAAGCTAAATACCTTAATCAGCATTTTTAGAATTGCAGATGCCTGAAGACCACTTCTAGAACTTGGACTAGCTTTATGCGATGTTGAGATTTATTGAAGATGGAAGCATGTTGGTCTATAGGTTCTGGAAGAATGATAAAAGCATGGATAGATTCCTCATACACATGAATTCAGAGTAGGATACAGTATAACAGGTTCCAAAATTCCCCAAGTTTGGTCCAACTTTACTGTAAGAGCCTCAAGGCACATTAATATATTATATAAAGCTTTATTTATATAGAAATTAAAAAAAATTATTTATGTGAAACATATATATATAGAATGCAAGTTTAGCGAAAATAAGAGTAAAAATAAGAGAATAATTAGAATTGATAACCAAGAGATACCTTGAAGTGACCATTTTCATTATTTTGGTTCAATTATGCACAAAAAGGTAAATATTGTAGATAATGTTACTCATAGAATTAGAATAAAATGATTAAAGTGGAGAGGTGCTTATGAAATATTGTGTGATAAACGAATACCACTTAAATTAGAGGAAAAATTATATAAGACAACTATAAGACTAACCATGTTTTATGAAATAGTATGTCGGGCAACCAATAAACAACACACATAAAATCCTATTTTCATTTACAAGAAGAAAAAAAAGCCTCAAATAAAACCCTATGTTGTTGTTGTTTTTAAGGGGTTTTAAACCCCAAAACAACCAATTTACCAAATCGGTAGTTACTTTGGGGGTTTCGTGTCCAGACACAACATAGTTTTCGCTGAGAACCATGTCAATTAAAGACATTGTTTCAACAGATGGGATACACTGATCGTTTCCTACCAGAAGTGTAACCCCTGCATTAAAAAATGGATTGAATATCTTTCCTAAATGCAAAAACGGCTACAATCCAAGGAAAAATTATTCAATTCCACCGCTTTGAGCTAAGGAGCTATCCCCCTCCTAAGGACTTCATCGTGGTTAAAAGGCATTTAAGGGAGCAAGATTTTAGTTGTCAATTTATTGTACTCGTCAGATAGATAAGACAAAATAAACAAACTTGCTTAAAATTATCTAAAATTTTGAGATATATATAATCTTTGCCTGTAGTTTTTCTTTCCTAAGATCATTTAAAAATTAAATATATGAGAATATAACAATAATATTTGCTTAAAATTATTTAAAATTTTGAGAAATATATGATCTTTATCTATAGTTTTTTCTTTCCTAGAATTATCTAAATCATATAAATGATATCATTAATAATGTTATGATACTCTAATGAATTTTACCAATTAATATACTGATTCATTGAAGAATTGTGGAATAAACACTTATTTATGGACTGATATATATATATGGGTAGTAGTTAGGGATTTTTGCTAATTCAGTTCAAAAGTCTGGCAAAATTGTCAAATAATGAGGTAAAATAAAATATTACCCAAATCGGATTTTTGAAAAGTAAAGTTTAGGGATTTTTGCTAATTCAGTTCAAAAGTTTGGCAAAATTGTCAAATAATGAGGTAAAATGAAATATTACTCAAATCGGATTTTTGAAAACTAAAAGTTAAAAAAAATAAAAAATAAAAAAGAGTTAGTTATTGGTTAGTAAATTTCTATGTTTCTTTTTATACCCCTAGGTCCAATAATATATATATATATATATTACAAATGGCTCATTCAGGCCTAGAACGAGCCCTTTGTGCTTAGTTAGGCCTGCTAAACTTGGTTTTTAACTTACCTAAGAACTGAAAATTTGGTCTGAACTCAGCCCAATCTAAAATCAAACTAGCCCAACTCACCTAAACTTTGGACCAAATGAGCTGGGCTTTAGGCTAGCCTGGCCCAAGTTGCAGGCCTAATTACATCTCTATAAATGAAACCAAATCATTGGGAGAACTGTTACGAAAAAGAAAAAAAAAACCAATCATGGGGAGGTGTAGCAACTCCACTTCTGATTTTGAAAAAATAAATATGAATTGTTGTGTGGAAGTCTAGATTTGGATTATACTAAATAGAAGATGAAATTACTGTAAACAACATAGACACACAAAACACAAGACAATTTAACATGGTTCAACTTAAAGCCTACGTCCATGGACAATGACATCAAGAGAGCTTTCACTATGTAAAGCCAAAAGATTACAACAGTACCAGCTGCCTCCTCTTCTAAAACCCTGCTTTAGTCTCCAAGAGAAGAAACCCTAATAAAATCCTCAATAATCCCCACATATTTAAACAAGAGTTTTTATACCCTAAACTTGCCAAAACCATTAATTCTTAAAACCGTGTAAACTCATGGTACTTCCGTGTGAGAGTCCAACGCGGCTCTCACTAAGAGCCGTGGGACTTCATGCCACCAACTCAACATGAACGTCTTATACTAATCAGATGGGATTTGGTAGGACAATTTAAAGAGTGCCTAAAGTAAGAATGACATTAAGGGCTGACACATCAGCACCAAAAAACTGATATACACTTTTTGGGGGATGCTTTTCACTTTTTGGCACTAATGTGTTGGCCCCTAATGTCATTCTTACTTTAGGCACTCTATAACTTGTCCTACCAAATCCGGGGCGTGTACCAATGGGCATGGGTCATGAATTTTTGCCTAAGGAGTGTTTGTATGGTGAGGCTTTTCTACGCTCTGCGTAGGCAAACGCCTAGGTCAAGGAGCATCCACATCAGTGTCAGAACTGATTTACACACCCTCAAAAAGTGAAAATCACTTTTGACGCTGATGTTTCCACCCATTTGACATCGGCGGACGTCGGTGCAGGTTTGGGGTCAGCGTATAAAATCCTTACCGGTGTTTGTAAGGAGTGTTTGTATATATAAATGAACATCCATTACCTTATAGATAAAGTTTTTTGCCCGAGGATGTTTTTTATGCAACATTTTTAAGATAATGGTTGAGAATCCGAGCCGTCTATTCATTTGAAACTCTAAATTATAATTTTTTTTTTTAAGTGGGGGAGTGAGAAGACATAATTAGAAAATTGAAGAAATTTTTACAAATCTAAGAAAACCTTGGGAGTTTTTAATTCTAATTAACCCCCATTCTTTTTAATCCCTATAATACTCACGCAGATAGGGCAACTAAGTGCCTTGAAGGGGAAGCTCGATACATAGCACCTATGCATGTGCTTGTTTGTGAAATGAATCTGCTAATAGCATGGCACCCCATCATAAACCACATGTTGCTTCACTCTCACAGTGGCAATGTGACTTTTAAGGTCACAAAGTAGACATGATTGGTTGGCATTTAGGGCCCCAACTTATTCAAGAGACAAGTTGTTGAGTAGGCTAGATTGGTGCACATCTATTTATTGTTAAATATACTTGTAAAGAATAATCTGTTGAGATGTTATAATGGTTAGAGAGTCCGTTTAGAGAGTTAGAAGTTGTTATAATTAGTTAAATTTGATATATCAGTTGTAGCAAAATGAGTTAGTTGTATTCAGACACTTATAAATAAGGAAGAAATCTCATAAGAGGTCAGATTGATTTTCTCAAAAATCTCAGAGTTTACCTCGGATGACTGTTTCTTCTTCCTCTGAAACCGTTGTATTAGTCTCTTCTTCCATCCTTCCATCTACTATTCCCTCAATCTCTACTTCTTCATCTACCTTTTTGCAACCATTTATCTCAAATTTGAATGCTTTGCTCACGGTACAACGTATAGGAGAGAACTTTCTCTTGTGGCGATCACAGATTCTTGTGGCATTATAAGCGCATCACCTTTTGCATCTACTCAATGGATCCAGTTTGGCACTAGCTGAATTTCTTCTCGATTTAAAAAGTAAATCTCAGCCAAATCCCAAGTATTCCAATTAGCTGATCCAGTATCAACGATTACTCAGTTGCTTGTTTGTAACTATAGTATTTACTTTTGTTGTACCCAAACGGCCCAGCGGAACAAACACAGATTGGATTCAAGTATGTAATACGCATGAAACAAAACGAGAAAACAGAATCGACAAAGAACAATCAGAAGAAACAATATTTAATGTGTTTCGGCAAGATTGATTAGCAAAAAACGATCAATAACTTTCACTCAAATGGAGCATAAAGAAGAGTACAAAACGCACAATGACAGAGTTCCCAAACCCAAAGACTGTTAGGATCGTAAATGCAACAGAAATGGGATGTAATAAAATCAACAAGCAAAATGACACAGCATAAGATTTACATGGAAAACCCTAGTTTGGAGAAAAACCACATAGTCGCATAGAAATTCCATAATCTGAAAAACTCGTCAAAGAAAATTTACAATTTTGAAACTTCTCTCCCTTCTCACACAACCCTAGGACGAAACATATAAGACCTCAAAAACCCTAATACATATGCAGATATAGTTTGGATCCATACATAAAAACGTAAAAAATATGTCAAAATTTTTCCATATTCGGATTGTATCCGGATTAAATTTCAGGTTGAAAAATCCTGATGCTAACCCAAATCAAACTTCACACATTACAAAGGCAAAATCCAATAAGAAGAACTCCACAATAACAAATATGTTCTTGTCCATGCAGTATATTCAACAAATCAAGAATATCACAAATACTCTAGTTGTCATATCATCTCCCATCAACATAGTATTCTACACATTAAATGGTTTACCTATTAAATTTAGTGGATTCTAAACGTCAATTTCATTGGTAGAACTTCAAGATCTTTTATTTATAGAAGAACGATAGCTTTCTCTTTATAATGCAAATACTTCTCCTCTTATAATTTCTTCCGCCTTTGTGGTACATTCTTCTGATTCTTCCAATAAGAATTGTGGTTCCCAATACGACCTTTTTGGCAGACCAAGAAATTAAGGTTGAGCTTGTTATTTCTCCTCACAATCCCGCTTTATTTACTACTAAATTTGTGGCAAGTCTAGGCACTCAGCTATTGAGTGTTTTCATCGTATGAATCCAAAGTATCAACAGTCATCCATATTGGTACAATCGACAAAACAATTGCCCGTGACGCTTCTTGCTTCCTTGTCTATTCTAGATTATACCTTGTATTCATCACATTCTTCATGTTTCTTTTTTATCCATAAATTTACTATCAGTTCAAAAGTTTGCAAAGAATAACAACTATGGTTTACCTTTTGATGCAAATCCATTTGTTATTTAGGACAAACTTTCCAAGAATCTAATTTATTGCGAGTTCAATGAACATGGTTTGTATCTTGTAAAGCATCGCTTGCCAACTCCCCAAATTTACTCCATTCCTAAGTCTCATGAGTTGAATTATACTGTTGACTCCAAACTATACTTGACTCACTAAGTCAATTTACTAACTCAGTAGACTCATTTGACTCAAAGTAATTCATGAGACTCAGTTGAGTCTTGTAAACTATAAAATGACCCAAAGCCAAGTTTTAACACAATTAAAAACTCTATTTATTTATTTCTTGTCTTAAGGTTTCTTTCTTAAAGCCTTAAACAAGTAGACTTTCAAAGACATTCAAACCTCTAGAAGAAAGAAAGAGTAAAGAACTTAGAAAAATGAAGACAAAGTGGTAAGAATATTAGGCTTTAAAATTTAACTTGGAAGAATGAAGGCTAAGTTATGTCCACCTTGCTATGGTATTAGAATATTGTAATTGGTATAATTTAATTTTAGATTTTCAAGTTATGATATTATAAAATATTTATATTTATCAAGAAAATAGACAATACTTGAACCAAAATACTATGCATAATTTTTCAACATTTTAAAATATTGATTAAATTTTAAAAAATAAAAATAAAAAGTGTCATGACTCCCAGAGTTAACTCCAATGACTTCAGAATCAAGTTAACTCCCAAGCTATCCAAGTAGAGTAAAAAAACCTAGTCGACAAGATCATTCTACTTCTACTGCTCTGCCTTCATCCTCTTCAGTTGTATTTCATAATTCCAATCAAGTTGATCCCACTTGGCACAGTAGGCTAGGTCATCCTACTTCTCGGTCCTTAAAGACTATTTTGAATACTCTTCACTTAGCTTTTATGATTTCTACTTTGGATAATTGTAATAATTTCAATGTTGTGTCAGAACAACACAACGGAACAAGCAACGGATCGGATTCAAGTATGCAATGTACGGAAACAAAATGAGAAAACAGAAAACGGCAAAGAACAATCACAAGAAACATTATTTAATGTACTTCGACAAACTTGCCTATATACACGGGCAAAGACGATTAATAACTTTACTAACATGGAGAATAAAGAAGAGTACAAAACGTACGTACAACAGAAACTCCCAACACCAAATACGCTTTTGCCTCTCACCAAAATCTCTCTTCCCATAGCTACAATTTTCCATAGCCTCCAAAACCTATAAGACGTTTCTTTATAGAGGCATAGAAACTCTAGTTTATAAAATAGGATAAAAAACCCCCAAAATAACCTTACGTCAAAAGACGTTTCTTGGTTGGTTCCGTACCAATTCAAGACACCACTCAACATGCAATATAACTAAAACCTAAAAGTCATCGTTTACATTTGCCTAAATCTCATTCTATTTCTTCTTTTCCATGAATTGATTCATATGGATGTATGGGGACCTTCCCCCTCACCATCTGTTTCTGGCTTTAGATTTTACTTGATTTCTCTGGATTTTCGTGGGTTTATCTGTTAAAACAGTAATCAAATGCTTTCCAAAATTTCTATTGTTTCACAAAGTGATGGAAGAGGAGAGTTCATTTACAAAAAGTTCAAAGATTTTCTCAGTGATAATGCCATTGTACACCAGACAACATGTCCATACACTCCATCTCAAAACGGTGTGGCGGAGAGGGAACCCCCCATGTGATTGAAACAGCAGCGTAATTGTTATAGACAACTCACATGCCAATCATCTTCTCGGGGTAGAGGTTGTTCTAACTGCGGTTTATCTTATTAATAGATTACCTACACCGGTTTTACAGTATCAATCACCATATTTCAAGTTGTACTCAATTTCATCTGATTTTTTTTTGCTACGAGTGTTAGGCAGTTCATGTTTTCCATGGTTAAAACCGTATGCTAAGAATAAAATGGATACAAAATCTCACGGCATTGTTTTTTCATCGGATATTGTACACCAAACAACATGCCCTGTAACAGCTTTACCATCAGCTTCCTTATCAAATACTCTAAATCATTTATAATCGTTGGATCGGTTACCACTAACGGTCATTTCCATCTTGACTAGTTATTTTGAATTCTATTCCTTTAACAGATAGATCACCTCTGCCATTGATTTCGTCCCCTATTCATAATTTAAGTTCCTTACCATCATTAGATATGTCACCACTATCAACTATTCCCTGTATATAGAAAACTTCCTCTATTCCCTCTGTTCCTCCTATTCCAGTTGGATTTTCCTCACCATTAATATCATCACCACTAATTCCAAACCAAAGTTCAAACACTTGTAATTCATCACCAGGTAATGTTTCTTCATCACCTTCAGTTAATGAAATTTTATCAACCTTATCTCTATCCGATCATCCATCACACAAGTGCTCTACAAATAATTATAGGCAGTCATTGAATTTTCATCATATGGTTACAAGCTTTAAAGCGGGGATATCTAAACCCAAACAATGAATGTGTTTAGCTATTCAAGGTTATCTAGTTGTAAAACCAGCCATTTATACAGAAACGGTTTGGTATCTTCACTGGAAGCAAGCTATGATGGAGGAGTTTCAAGCCTCAGAAAGGCTAGGTACTTGGACTTTAGTCCCTTCCACACCTACTCAAAAACTAATAGGTCGCAAATGGGTGTTCAAAATAACAAGGGATTTCAAAGGTAATATTGTCCAAAATAAGACTCATTTGGTTGCTTAAGGATTCAACCAACAACCCAAGTTGGACTTTGATGATACATTCAGACCAATAATAAAAATGGCTACTATTAGTTTGGTTTTATCTTTGGCATTACATTTTCGATGGAATATCCAATAATTGGATGTTAAGAAAGCATTTTTTTTACATGGCTTTATTTCAAAGAACATATTTATGGCACAACCCAAAGGATTTGTGAATCCTTCTTTATCTCATCATGTTTGCCATAAAGCTATCTACGGCATGCTAGGTTCTCTTCTTTTTCTTTCAACTCAAGGGTTTGTTATGTGCCAAACAGATACATCATTGTTTGTAACACATTTTACAGGCTCCATCACTATAATTTTAGTGCATGTTAATGATATCTTATTAATAAGGAATGATACCTCATTTATTACTAGACTTCTTCAAGCTCTTCATACTCACTTTGATATGCATCACCTTGGAAAAATGAAACACTTTCTAGGTATTGATATTTGCTATCATTATATCTCTTTCTCAAGAATTGTATGCTCAATCTATATTAAAAAGAGGTGGCATGACTACTAGCAAATTAACCATGCTCGATACAAATATCTACTAAAAAGAATGGTAATACAGTTGAGGATCCTAAGTTTTTAGATCCTACTCTCTATCGAAGCTTGGTAGGGGCTCTTTAATATTTGACTATCAAAACCGAATGTTAGTTTGCTGTTAACTGTGTTTGTCAACACATGCATAGTACAAATAAATCTCACATTAAAGTGGTTAAAAGGATTCTCAAATATCTTCAAGGAACTATCAAATATTGATTTTATTCTACACTTAGTAGCCTCTCTCTACAATTGTTTTCTGATGTGGAATGGGCTGAATATACATTGGACAGGAAGTCTACTAGTGGGTATTGTGTTTACTTCGATAACAATCCCATTAATTATATATAGCGCAAAGAAACAATCCACCATCTCTAGGTCATCAACTGAGGCTAAATATAGCTCACTAGTTTCAACAATGGCTGAGTTTACGTGTCTTACTATGTTACTTAACGAACATAAAGTTCCACTTCAAACTATGCCTACCACTTGGTGCGACAACTTATTGGCGATTTCTTTAACTTCAAATATTGCAATATTTCATGCTACGACAAAGCATATCAAATTAGACTATCACTTCATATGATAAAAAGTCCTGAAGAAACAATTTCAGATACATTATATCTCCACAAATGATCAGGAAACATACATTTTTACAAAACCACTCTCTTCTTATAAATTTGCTTATTTCTGGACGAAGCTAAAAGTGCTATTGCCTCTTATCTTGAAGGGGGAGGTTAAAGATACTTGTAAAGAATAATCTGTTGAGTTGTAATAGTGGTTAGAGAGTTAGTTAAGAGAGTTAGAAGTTGTTATAATTAGTTGAATCTGATATTATTAATTGTAACAATACGGGTAAGTTGTATTCAGATTCTTATATACAGTATTAGGAAGAAACCTCATAAGAGGTCAGATTGATTTTCTCAAAAATTTCAAGAGTTTACATTTATTCACCCATTAATAATTGATTATATGGTTTTGGCCGCCAATCATAAATTCAAGTGACCATATGACATATGGTTTAGCTATTCATAGAAGATTCAAGACTCATAGCAGCGTTCCACATGTGATTGGCTTGACATCTGAGACTCGCGCAGTGGAGGACCGCCTATAATGGCAGCGGTCTGAGTGACCTTACCAAGAGAAAAAGGGGTGAAATCCTCTGCACTGGGGTGTGTGTATATCACCCCGGTGATCACCGGGATGAGTCTCACCTTGAATGGCGATCACTGCTGGGGTGTTGTACGTACACCCCGGTCCAGATGATATGGCTCTGTTTTAAAGATAGGTGTCCAAGTATCGATTGCCCTTTATACCAAAAAATAAAAATCACGATTGCCCTTTATACCAAAAAAGAAGAAAAAAACAAGATTGCCCTTGTTGAAACCTAATAATCTCATCGTCTTTCAACAAGTTTTTTTTTATCTTGTTCAAATAACAGTGTTGCATTTGGATTGGCATAAAAAGGTTTCATGCCAATACAAGGTTGGGTATGGGAAGTAAGTGAATTTCAATCTTTCTTTACTTTTTTTTACATTTGTTTCCTTTTCTTTGTATTCCCTAGATCATAAATTTACACCAATCCAATGTGATGGTCGTACGAGTACAACTAAAAGATAAAAACAACTCACATTAGGAGGGGGCAAAACGTGGGCAGAGCTCACCCACAACGCTATACCCAGATACCAATGGTAGGATAGTAGGTGAGCACCAGCCGTAGTGCCTGACTGAGACCCAATAAATCAAGCTCTTGAGAAAAGACATTACTTCAAAAGGCACCTTTTGACAAACCTTTCGGGGAGTGCAATGAAGGCCACAAGAAGCCAAAATGAAATGTCTTCCTTTTGTCCAGCATGCCATGAGAGTATTGAATGGAAGAAGGGCTGTCTGACCCAATTCATGTTGAGATATTTTGAAATCTCAAAGGGCTGCAAGTGCTTTGTTTCTCGAAATGGAAAACAAAGCTTCCACAATCCTAGAGCCCTGCCTTCCATTTCATTTCGGTGAAAACCTTAGGAGTACATCAAGCTGAAATTTCCGAAATGGATCCTAGAGGGAGGGTGAATTTCTTTATAAAATATTTAAAATTTCTTTCAAATAAATTATTCTTTTTAAATAATTTATTCAGTCCCAATTTAATTTACTTAATTTTCTTTTAATCAATATGCAACAGAAATTCTTTTAATTAAGTAAATTGTTTTTCTGTGAATTTATCATAGACCATGGGGCTCCGTCATGCACTATAGTATTACCTATAGCAGAGCGGGAGCAGGGATGATAAATTCCCTAAGGTTGTTTAAATTAATTCTTTAATAATTTTAACCTTAATTGAAGTAACTTAAATACGTTGAGTTAATTTGTATAAACACAAAATAGCATAACACAAACAAACCACAACACATAAATTTATAGTGGTTCGGCCCTCCGG